>JAYRBT010000093.1:70822297-70853092 GCA_036023395.1 Myiotriccus ornatus
CTCAGGTGAGGGGACGCTCGTGCCCCGCGGCCCTCAGGTGAGGGGACCCCCAGCTCGCGGCCCTCAGGTGAGGGGACGCTCGAGCCCCGCGGCCCTCAGGTGAGGGGACCCCGCGGGCGAGGGGATTCCCAAGCCTCACAGCCCTCAGGTAAAGAGACCTCGAGCCTCGTAGCTCTCATAAAAGAACCCCCGCAGCCCTCAGCCCATTTAGCGGAAAACCCACCGTCGCCCTGCCCAGCCCTCCCCGCACGCCCCGGTAAATGAGCGGCCCCAGCGCCCCCGGGGCAGCAGCAGCCGCAGCCCCGCCGGCCCCCGCGCGGATCAGCGTTACGAAAGGCGCCTCTAGGGCGTTGTGTAACGCGGTGCCGGCGGCGCCGCCGCCCTCTCGCCCTCGCACCCCGCGGTGACCGGGAGCCCTCACGCCCCGCCGCCCTCAGAGCCCCGGTGCGCCATGGCGGCGGCGCCCCCTCACTCACGGTGACGTCCCGCGGCAGCAGCGGCGCCGGCGGCAGCAGCGGCCATCTTGGCCGCCCGCATTCCCTCAGACAGCGCCAGCGCCGCTGCCGCCGCCCTCGCCTTACACCGCCTCGGTACAGACAACACCGCCCCCGGCACCGCCCCGGTACAGACAACACCGCTCCGGGACCGCCCCGGCACCGCCCCGGCACCGCCCCGGCACTGCCCCGGGCCCGCCCCGGCACCGCCCCGCGTCCGCCCCGGGCTCGCCCCGATACAGCCAACACCGCCCCCGGCACCGCAAACACCGCCCCGAGCCCGCTCCGGGCCCGGCCCGGTACAGCCAACACCGCCCCCGACAACGCCCCGAGTCCTCCCCGGCCCCGCCCCGTCACAGCCAATATCCCCCCCGGCCCCGCAAACACCGCCCCGAGCCCGCCCCGGTACAGTCCCTGTACAGCCAACACCGCCCCCGGGACCTCAAGCACCGCCCCGGCCCCGCTAACACCGCCCCCTCCCCGCAAGCACCGCCCGTGGCCCCCCACGCCGGTTGTCACCCGCCCGGCCCCGGGCTGCCCGCGGGCGGTGGCCGTGGCCCGTGTCTCTCGTGCCGCCCTGCCCCGGCTCCCCTCCGTAGTCCCCGTGGGACCGTTCCCATAGGGCGAGGGCGCGCGATCCTCGGTTTGCACAGTAACGCTCTAAGTTGCGGAATGTTAAAAAAACCACGATTTAAAATGTGGTTTTTTAGTATAAATCCTGTGGGCTTTCGCAGCGGGCGCCTCATGAGCGATGAGGGTTCGACTTCTGAGCCCCCTCAGATGCGCTGGTGCAGGAACAGAGAGCTCCATTCCCGATAGAAATTCAGGCATTGGAATAGGTTGCCCAGAGAGGTGGTGACGTCACCATGCCTGGAGGTGTTTAAGATGCGTCTGGATCTGGCACTGGGTGATGTGGTTTAGTGGTTTGGGAGTTATAGTGCTGGGTTAGTGGTTGGACTCGATGATCTTAAAGATCTCTTCCAACTCTGATGATTCTATGATACTATGATTCTAAACACAAATAAACAAACACCACAGCAGTTATCCTGCATATTAACACGTGGTTTACATTCCATGTCTCCTCAGGTTTTGGACAGCTCATGGAAGGGCCAAGGGCAGAGCCAGCTCTCAGGGCTTCTTCTCAAAAAGGCTTTACAAAGGGGGACCAGGTGAGCTTGAACATAGATAAATATAAAATAGTGCATGTAAGGAGAGGTAATCTAATTAAAGGTACAGGGCAGCCAGGGACAAGGCTGAAGGGTCCTGGAGCCAGTGCTGGCAGCCCAGTGTACCAGTTCCCAATCCAACTGTGTGGAGATGTCATGTGAGAAAATGAAAGTGAGGACGAGAAATCCCAGTTCTGATTGCACATCTTCTCTTCTGCAGGCTTGTTTTCCCTTTCTGATGAAAATAAATCCAAGTACTCCCGTGTTCCAAGAGCTGCAGCAGCTTTCCAAGATCCCACACCAGCCCTCTCCACCACTGCTGAAGGAACTGCACAGGAGTCTGGTAAGTTCAAGTCCACTGCAGCTTTCATCCCAGTCACCTTTTAAGCTCCTTATCTGATCTGCCTCTTCCTTGAGCACCTCTTAAGTCCTCAGTCCTTCCTCTAGTAGTTCCCCTGATACAGAGGCTTTTAACCTTTACAAAGCAGCTCAGCCCTGACACGCTTAAGGACTGAAAACTGATCGCACACAAGTGTTTTCCCGACCCTGTTCCCTTCCCATCCCTTCAGGCACCAGAAGGAAGTTATTTTGTAAGTCTTTACGTGGTGCCAGAAGCCCAGGCTGCTCCCCCTGGTGCTGCTGCCTTAGCAACCCCTTATTCAGCAGCACATTTACTCTCATTTATTCTCTCTAGGCCAGCTGACGTGGCCCCCTCCAAGAAATTCACGCCTTAAAGTTTATTCCTGGGGATTTAGTTCAAAAAGAAAAAAAAGCTCATGCCAGTTCTTGGGATATGTGTTTACTGCACCTGAAAATTCCCTTTTCCTGGGCTTTTGTCCACACCATACTAAGCAATAAGCTCCAAGGGCTCAGTGAAAGGTACAGGCATTACAGGTCAAGTACTGCCTTGCACACCAGCTACTGTTGCCATAATTTATTGGTTGCTGATTTAGACCAGCTTATATAACATGCAAGATGAAGAAAACCAGTCACGTACTACAAAAATATGAATATCCACAGCTTAACAATTCCAGGAGTGAACAGCAAATCCAGCTCAAGTCTCAGTGCAGGTGGCACATGATGCCCCTACCATTTTTTTTCTCTCTGGTAAAAGGAATTGCTTTTTTTATGACTAAAAACCATACAGATGACTGAACACATGAAGTATTTCATTAACCCTATTTGATAATTTGATTACAGCCAGAGAAGCTGCTCAGCTGCAGTAGCACAAGGGACCAGGGAGCTGCTCTATGAACACATCTCAGCACGACGTGGGAAAGCACTGTCTGGACAGTTTGGAAATCCAACAGTGTCTCAGGTACCTTTGTGTCTTTAGTCATTTCTGGTTTCAAACAAGAAGCAAAAAGCACCACACCCCCCCATGTCCAGGCTGGGTGTGCCTGGATCCACGGCAGTGCTTCATCCACAGCTCTCGGGAAAGGGAGCAAAGCCTGCCTCGCCAGCAGCCTCAGCATTGCTGAGCAATAAATAATCTGAAAAAAACCAGAAAACCCCAAACCCAACCCAATCCATCCCTTGCAGTGGAATTCTGTGCTCCAAACTACACACCTTGCTACCGAATCAACTCAGAGAACCCCCATTAAAATCAGTAGGAGCTAAAAAAGTGCAGCGCTCAGTGTAATCATTCCCATTTTTATCCTTTGTTCATGTCTCTCCATACCATTCTCAGAGGGCACTGTTAGGGAACTTCAAGAGCCTGAACTCCTGACTTCCCCAACAAGAAACCCCAAGAGAAAAGAGAAAAAAAATTAAATTAAAGCAAATTTAAAACCAAAATCATCAAATGCTCAGCATATTTTAAGTCACAGAAATTAAAAGCAGAAGCATATCTTGGGTTTTAAATGACAACTTATCAGGATCTTTGTTTTGTGTTGACTCAAGAGCATAGATGCACCTCAACAATTTTTCTAAGGCTTCTTCCAGTTAATTAGTAGCATTTTTTTTAGAAAAAGAGGGTTGTTTCTTTTCCATTTCACATCCTAAACAGGTGTTTGAATTAGCAACAGGTTGCAGGAAGTGTTGTTGTCGGACAGGCTGTAGTACAGCAGAGTGTATTGTTCTTTCCCAAGCATCAGCTGCTCAGTTTTTCCAGGAGTTTTTCCCAAGGATGGCTAAGGTTTGCAGCGCTGGACAAAGCGTGGGTAGAGACAGACATCTCGGATGTGGTGTCTGTTCAGGATCCAGGTCAGGAACCGCTCTAATCCCAAGCCATATCCCCCATGAGGGCACGTACCATATTTTCTCTGTGAAATTCGAAGCAGAGAGTAGATATTATACATTTTCTTGTTACTTAGAGTTGCAGTAATACTACCAGAAACAAACCAATCCTCCCAAGGGGGAAAAACCCCAACTCTGGTGTGTGCCCAGCAGCACGTGTCTGCTGTACTGACCTGATCCGTGTACCAGTAGTAGGGGGTGGGATCAATGCCCTCCCTCTTGTAGCCTTCGAGCAGCTCCTCGCTGTCCCACGTGCGCATGGAGCCTCCAACAATCTCACCCACGTTTGGCATCAGCACGTCCACCTGCAACGCACCACAGCACATCCACCACTCACAACAAAGCTGCGGCAGGAGGGGAGGACAAACGGCCCGAACACGCCACGCCAAGCCAACCACAACAAAGCCTGGCAAGGATCCTCCAAGGATTTTACTGGAGCACTCATTCCCAGCGACGCTCCCCACAGCAGCAGGCAAGCACAACTCACAGACTCGGTGAGCCGCGCGTCGTCGTGGCAGCGCTGCATGTAGAAGGACTTGATCTCTGCAGGAAAGCGGCACAGCAGGATGGGCTCGTTAATGGTGTCTGTCATCAGTCTCTCGGGGGCTTCAGGAATATCCTACGGTTAGAGAAGGATTTATTAATATTTAACACCAAAATGCTCCCACGCACGAGTCCCATGCGAACCAGGCACGAAGCAAAGTCAGTTGCAGACCACACCTGTCCACACATTCATCCTAATGTAACTTAATTCTTAATACACACTTATCATAGAAGAAATATGTATTTATATATAAAACCAGACATATCCAGGGGAAAAAATCTGTTCAATTAAAATCTAAGTCTTCCCAATCTCTCAGACAGAAAACTGAGATAAAAAAATCCTGGCTATGGCATCAAGTTCTCTTGAGCTCCAACTGTCTCTCATGTTGGAGAAGAGCAGACAGGGAACAGATGACAGGTGACAACACAGGTTTGGATTCCAATGCTCAGGGACATGAGCTGAAATCCCATCTCACAACTGCATTCCCGCATGACATTACCACACCTCCCCACAGGACCTACCTCCCCAAACTCATAGTAGGTGCCATCTTCCTTCTTCACATCATGTTCCTTCAGCCACTCAATGGCCTCGGCGTAGTTCATGCGTCGGAAGGGACGTTTGGGGGGCTGGAAGCCCTGTGGATAAGAGCAAACATCATTATTCTGCCTTCCCCAAAGGATCACACTGATCAGGAAAGACTAAAGATCCTATTTTTTTGGCTATTCCCACTGCCTACCGGGTTGAGGTCGTACAGGAAACCCGCTGCAGGTGATTTCAAGACTCTGTCTACGACATCACACACCAAGTTCTCCAGACGGTCCAACAAATCCTCAAAACTTACGAAAGGACATTCAGCTTCGATGTGAGTGTACCTGAAACACAGAGTCACACCACTGCAAAACCACACACAGGCAACACATCTTTATGAAATAAACTCATTAAAAAACCCCACACAAACACACACTTCTGTCCCCTTTTTAATTTTCCCCACTCCCACGCTGTGAGGGAAATCAAGCTGTGAACTGTCCATACTCTGCCAAGTGCCTGCGGGTCCTGGACTGCTCGGCCCGGTACGACTGAGCCACGCAGAAGACATCTCCCAGGGCTGGCAGGCAGGTCTCCAGGTAGAGCTGGGAGGACTGAGTCAAATAGGCCTCTTCCCCAAAGTAATCCAGCTTGAACAGGGTGGAGCCTCCCTCCACCTGCGTCTGCACTAGGGTCGGTGGTGTGACCTGTTGAAGAACAGGGCTGTCATCGAGAGAAGAACTGAGGACACGGTGACAGCACACGAGTCAGGGCATTAGAGCAGTCACGCAAGGGAGCACACACTTACTTCATAGTATCCGTTGGCAAAGAAGTGATCCCTGAAGGCCTGCACGACCATGGAGCGCACCTTGAAGATTTTGGACATGTTCTCACCTCGAATCATCATGTGCCTGTTGTTGAGCTGCACATCCACCTCCGAGTCCTCGTTGAGCAGATTGTCAGCCCCTCCTGCCGGGGCCAGGCCGATGAGCTCCCAGTAATCACAGCTCAGCTCGTGGCCTCCTGGAGCCTGCCAGGGGCACAGAAACAAACACGGGAAAAGTCCACGGTTTGCCCCAGGGTGGCCTTTTACAAGGGCCTGGAGTGACAGGACAAAGGACAATGGCAATGACAGAGTGCAGGGTTAGATGGGATATTGGGAAGGAATTCCTCCCTGAGAGGGTGGAAAGGCCCTGGCACAGGCTGCCCAGAGAAGCTGTGGCTGCCCCATCCCTGGGAGTGTCCAAGGCCAAGTTGGACAGGGCTTGGAGCAACCTGGGTTAGTGGAAGGTGTCCCTGCCTGTGGCAGGAGGTGGCACGGGATGGGCTTTAAGGTCCATCCCAACCCAGTCTGTGACCCTGAGCTCTGCTCTCAACAGCTCCCCCTTGTGGGTCATGGCCGCCTTACATCCCTGAAAATGGCATTTTTAATTCATTCACAGTATTTTCAGGGTAGGAATCCAGATTTTCAAAGGCTAACCCACACATTTTTACAGAAATGTAATCATGGGGGTTCACATTAACTGAGCTCAGCTCTCACCTCAGCCTGATCTCCTGGGGACAGGACCCAGTGGCAGGGACAATTAGAACAATTCAGCCTACCCAAACTTCATTTGCAAAACACTCCAGAAATGGCCAATGGTACATAGCTTATCAGAAAATTGAATTATCTACAGAGCAGCACCAAAAGTTCGCACTTTGGCCTTATTTTCCACACAGAAGTAGCCGCAGTGAGGGGCTGCTTTGCTTAAATACTAATACACAGTGAAGACCTCCAAACCCACCTCAGTAAAAGAGGAAAGCTAAGCCCAACTTCTTAGCCTCACAAAACAAAAACTGAATAAACCCGTTAGGGAAAGTGAAGCTAATGAAGCTTATTTAATCTAATTCTCCACTGTTATAGTCTAGGAAATGCCCATCAGTGGAGAATCATTTCAGGCAAGAGCAGAACAGTCACACAGTTCACCTGCTCCACTCCAAACCAGGGGTGACAGCGCAGCTTTGGGAGGTTTGTCTTTGCTCTAAACCTAATGCCTGCCGAAATAATCGAATGATTCCTTCTGCTTCTGTCAGGACAGCCATGACCCGTCACGGAGGAGGAGAACCCAGCAGAGCTGCCATACCTGCTTGCCCTCGGGCAGGAGGTTCAGCGTGCCGTACACTGCCACACTGCTCTCCGTGGAGAGCACCAGCCCGTTGTAGCACTGGCACTGCAGGGAAGGAGACACAGCCAGGGTAAGCACGTTTTTATTCTTACACTTCCTGCGCCGTCTACCGGAGTCACAGGCAAACTCACAGTCACTTCCAGACAGTTCTCACACTGACACACTCAGGGGCAGGAGATACAATGAACAGTAACACAACTGAGTCAGTAGGTTTAGGAGAACTTCCCAACAGCTGTACAAAAGAGGTATGAACACTTCAATTAATGACAGAACAGAATGAAACCATCACAACTTACCAGGTCGTCGGAAAGGACGCACTGAAGAAACCCTGTGCCATCTCTCAGGACAATGAACATCAGATTTTTCCCTAGTTAAAAAGAGAAGAAGTCTGCTGATTCCACTACAAGCAGATGCTGGTTAGCTCCTCACTTGGCAGGATTAGCTTAAAACACAGAACAAGTCTTTTGAGAAAATTCTGCAGGGCCAGACTCCAAACTGAAAATCCCACAGAACTGGAACTAAGAAATGTCTGTATGCTCACACATTAGGGGAAACTGTCAGTGTTGCAGTGACCACTAATAAACCACAGAGGACACCTAACTGATGGTTTAAAAGTCTCAGGGTAGGTGCTGTTGGACTCATGCTGTGTCCAAATTTTGAAGGCCACTGTGCTCGTTCCATCTCCCTGCACAAGCTCAGTAGTGCTCGTGCCTTACCTTGCCTCCGTAACCTGTGAATCCAGCCAAAAATCTTCACTCTCTGCCCTCTGTAAGCCTCCAGAGCACTGATCTTCACCTGTCAGGGAATAAAAGCCATCAAGCAGGGGAATGATTCACCACCTCTTGCACACAGGGTTCATCCAAAGCCCATCCCAGAATGCACACAATCCCTGTGCTCCAAGGCACAGGATCATACTCACACATTTGGGCTCTGGAAGGCTGGGATCATTCTTGATGACAACCTTCTTGGCTTCCTCCAGGTTCTTCTCTCTTCTCAAGAGATCTTCTGCCTGGTTAAAAGAAGTAATTTATTAAACAGCTGTAAACAGGCCAGTTGTAAGTAACATGTGAAACAATGGCACCAGTGAGGAACTAACTGCAGCTTTTTTGGAGGGGCAGGAACAACAGTGACACACAGTGACAGTGACACAGTTTTTGGAAAACAAAGGTGCCCTGCCTCTCTGCAGCCTACCTCTTTCTTCTCCTTGGCTTCATTCTTCATCTGCTCCCTGTGCCACAGCTTTTTGACATTCTTCATCTGTGACTTGGAAATGATGGCCCATCTCTAAGGAATCCAAAGAGAGAGAACACAGAACATTACACTGTGTCCCTTCACACTGAGGAGCAGTAAAATAATTCCCACTAGGAAGCTTTAATGCCACAGCACCTCGTTTTCTTTTTGGGAATCCACATAAATCGTAGGAAATGGCTCTTTTCCTGCTGTCATCAATGCCTAAAAAGGGGGAGAAAATAACAGAAGTGAACAAAAATAATTCTCACAGAGCCTAAGCAGGCACTCTGCTTCTGCTCAGGTGGCAAAAACAGGTATGAAATTCATATGAAAAACACAAGGGCCAGCACTTTGCCCAAAACACATTCCACACTCTTCCAAACAAAGCAGGTGTTTTCCACACTTACCTTTAACACGGTCTTGAATGGTTTCTTCTGCGTCCCATCACCGGTGGAGTCATTGCCCTCTCGTTCAGACACGTACAGCTCTTCTAGGGTACATCACAAACACGGGCAATTAGTAAAAAATAAAAAAAAAAATCAGGAATAAGAAACTGGACACACAGGGATGTGTCCCTGCTCACTGCAAGAGGCTGGACAAGGTGACCTTTAAAGGTCCCCCCCACCCCAAAGCTTTCTAGGATACCAAATATTGGTGGTTATAAGCACTGGTAAACCTTCAAAGGCACCAGCTGTTCAGACAGCACAAGAATTATTTCATATTGTCCACGGTAAAAATCAATCCATGCAGTGTGTTCCCTAAGCCGTAAGGGCTGCCGAGGTACCGAACTCCCGGGAGTCACTGCCTGCACACCGGGAACGAGCAGCAGCCCTTCCCGGGAACAGCCTCGTGCAGGGAGGCAGGGAGACAGGGACTGGGGAGCAGCCAGGGCTCAGAGCAGCGCTCGGCTCGCTCACGGCGGGGAAACGAAATGGGAAGCACAGCGAAAGGGAGAGGGCTCGGGCTCCAGGTCCCGGCGGTCCGGGCGCGCCGGGGGCTGCTCCGCCACGGCCCCGGCACCCCGCGCCGGCACCGCCCGGCCCCTCCCCGGCATCGGGACGCGGGGGATGCCGCGGATGCGGGGGCAGGGGATGGCGGGGATGCGGGGGACGGCGGGGTGCGGGGGATGGCGGGGATGCGGCGGCTGGGGATGGCGGGGATGCCGGGCCCGGCCGGGTCTCACCGAGCGCCATCGCCGCCGTCCGCCCCAGCACCTCGCCCGCCATGGCCGCCCGGCGCTGCCCGGCAGGAACTGCATCACAGCGCTCCCTGAGCCAACCCCGGGCCGGGTTGCGTCAGCCGCCCCGCCCTGCACCTTCCCGTGCCAGGGAGAGATGGGAGAGGGCGGGGGATTCAGCTCGCCGCCTTCCGTGCTCGGTCCTGCCGACATCACTACACGAGCGGTGCACTTTAGAGTATTTATTTTGCATTGCACTTTTGAAATGTACATTCCATTGAACGAGAGCTGTAGGTCATGATTTTTACTAGAAAACCATTTCGATAATCAACCTTAGTCCGGGAAGGGAAAGTAGATAAAAGTGAAACATTCAAACATCTCAACTCGAGTAAAGAATGTGCAAATGTAAGGAGACTCATAAAAACACTTTTTACACTGTGAGAATTAAGGCACCAGCAAATAAGGTGTGTTCCAATGGGAGTGACTGATTTGTGGTTATCCATCACTGTATCCAGAGCTGAAATGAACAGGCTGTGCCCGCTCCAAGGGCAGTTTCCAGACACCAGATCTATCCTAATTCCTAATCCACTCCGACACGGGCTGAAGTTTACCACCAGACATATGCCCAGGTCAGCTGTGCCAGCTCCACTGGTGTCCAGGGCCCTGTCCCAGGGCTGAGCACCCCATGTGCCATGATGTCCAAGCAGTTAATGAAATGGAGCACACAAAGGAAATCGCTTTCAAAGACAAATATGAAATGTAGCTGCAGTTTTGTACCAAGACAGTATTAAAAAGAGAAAAGTCTGCAATTCCAGGCATCACTAAAAACCGATCCTGCTGCGTTTCCACTCCCAGCACACGTGTCCTTCACTGTCACACAGAGCAGTCACACAAGGATCAGTAGCTCCATGGAGAACTCTTGGCCTTTCTGTGTCCCCGGGAGTCCAAGCCCAGAAAGTTCTGTGATAAGACATAAAAACCCTCATGTCCTTATGCCATTTGGTTAAAAAAGATCCTGAGTTTGTTTCGAACAGTTTTGTGCAATCAGTGGGATAAAGGGGATAAGAATCGCCATCCCGCAGTGCCTCAGCTCGTCTCCCGGGTGTCCCCGCTGCCCGTCCCCGTCGCTGTGCCCAGCACGGCGTCCAGCGGGGCCCTCCTCTTGCGGATGCTGCGGCCCGAGGCGATGAGGTCAGCGTAGCCGCGCTGGTGCGAGAAGGCGTAGGCGGAGCGGCGGGCGGAGAGCCCTCGGCGGAACTCGCTGTGCCGGCGCCGCCACTGCTGCTCCTCCAGCTGGTACTTCCGACGGTTCCGCTGGATCTGCACACACGCGCAGCGCGGCGGGGGTTAGGGCAGCACCGCCACGGCTCGGACTCTCACACCCCTGTGCTGTGTGCCAGAAGCAGCCACAGCCTGTCCCCTGCACTCTGACACATCACCCTGGCACTGCAGCCCAGCCCAAATTAAACCCAAACTGGGGATCTCGGTACCCTCATGGGGTCTCTGTGGTGTCACCAGGTCTCAGCCAAGCACACAGTGAATCAGCCCCCACTGAGCTGCTGCCCCTGGCCAGCCCCAAGGCCACCCTTCCTGCCCACAGAACCTGAGCTCCAGACTTGTGTCACCTCCCTGAGGGCACCATCACTTAGTTGTCTCTCATGGAATTGCAGAATCCCAGACTGGTTTGGGTTGGAAGGGACCTTCAAGCCCATCTTCTCCGCTCCCCTGCCATGGGCAGAGAAACCTTCTACTAGCCCAGGTCTCAGCACCAACATGAACTCCTGTAAGTAAATACCTGCCAAATTCACCAAAACAACGCAGACTTCACTCACTTTGTCGCTTTCCGAAGGCCAGACTGTCATGCATAAGAAACGCTGGGCCACTATAGGGAGCAAGCAGATGGCAATGGATAAGATCATGGTGAGCCAGAGGTACGGCTGTCGCAGAGCGTTCGGAGCAGTTCCTGGGAACGAACAGAACAAAAATTACTGTGTGACAAAGCTGCCTGAGACAGGACCGAGAACCACAAACCACGAGGACTGACCTGTGAACTGAAAGCCAGAAGGGAAAAGAACGTGGATTCCAGCACTGTGTAAGTCAAATGTGATCCCAAAGTAAAGTGCAATACTCCCAAATACTGAAAAAGCATTAACAAAAGTCCAGTAAGATGTATCCAGGCCAATCTGAAAGCAAACAAAAGTGCCAAGTGAGTCTATTAATTCCAAATAATGCCAACTACGTTTTGCATATTGTTACATTTTTAGTAGAGAGATTTAGAACCGTGAGCAGAAAGTGTTCTCAGAGCACCAGAGCTCAGGAAGCCAAGTTTACTTGCCTGAAAATTGACGACAAATATCAGGGAAGATGCTGCTGTGACAGCAAAGGACTGGTAATCTGCAGGGGCTTCTCCATCTTGTCCCACAGATTTAAGGTAAGCTCCGTACGGGATGAAGAAGATGATGAGTGAAGTTACAGCTCCATGGAGCAAACTTAAAAAGAATTTCTTGTAGTTGAAAAGTAAATCCCTCTGGCCCAAAATATACAACCTGGGGAACCGAAGGCTCAGTTTGTCGCTCACGTCCTTAATAAAGGGAGGAAAGAAAAGGAAAGCTGTTGCAATGTGTTGAGCTTTGAAGAGAGAAGCTCAGCTATACAGTGCCCCAAAGGGAATTCCTTCTCCAATAGCAGGGGTTTGCACAGAGTAATGCACGAGGAAAACTTTTTTAAAAGCCACAAAACCAAACAAACTGCCCTTGTTTTATGGACCAGTGTCGATGTAAGTAAAGACCTGCTGGCAGATGCCTTGGGACTCGTCTGTTGTATCCATGTGGGAATACCTGGTCGAGCAGGCCAACAAGCAGGACCGGGAGGCTGGAATACAGCACGTTGTACAGTGTGATGAACCAGTCCTCGTAGGCTGTCTGCAAAAGAGGGGGAATTGCAGGAGTCAGTGATTTCTTTGTATCCCGTCCTTCCCCTCCAGTTGCTGAGAAAACTCGCCTGTGCTCTCCCGTGGCTTTCAGTTCCCTGGCTCCGTGTTCACCCCAAAGGCAGCAGCACCTCGGCTCAAGGCTCTGCTGGAACTCTTTAGCCTGTGTAATGCTGCCTCACTCCTTACAAACCTTCCTCCCTGTACAGCCATGGTCCTGACTTTGGGGCTCTAAATCATACCCAACTGCTTGTAGCTAACTTGCTCAGTACTCATCACCTACTGTGCTGCAGAAATCCCTGCTGACAACTTCAGGTTCCCACCATGTCCCAGGTTAAGCCTTTGCTGTCCCGCACTGACAAAGTATCTGCTTGTTGTCATCCCACCCCAGCAGACCTTCCTACCTGGGCAGAAAAGCCGTTGAAGAACGAGTACCAGATGTGAACTAGCGTGAAAGCGAAGTTTTTGTAGAAGAAGTATCTCAGGAACTTGCACATCCTGATGTAAGACCACCGCCCGTGGACCAGCAGCAGGCGCTGGAGGTATCGGAACTGCCCGAAGGAGTAGTCACTGGACATGACGGCCTGCATCCCTTCCTGGCCACTGATCCCAACTCCAATGTGGGCAGCTGGGGCAAGGACACAAACATCACACACCAGGCTGGACAAAGGGACAGGAACAACGTGAATGGGGCACGTCTCTACTGTCACCTGGATTCGCTCTCAGTCCTTGTTCTGTCAGAACGGACATGGGAAATTTGACCAAGGCAGAACCAAATGATGAGACAGAGCAAGCAAAGCCCTGAACAAACTGGCCGGGCAGTTTAGGGACATAAACCCTATCCCAGAGGTTTCCTTCTCAGTGGGATGTCTTGGGAAGTGGTTCAAAGAGCAGCAGCTGCAATCCAGGATGGTTAATGCCTCCAGGCAAGGGGCACCCACGCTATTGCTTTGGGTTTTGTATTATACTACTGTAACCCCCAACATAACAGATGGAATTCAGGTCCCTTCTCAGAGAATGCATGAAAAAAAACATAGATCAGGAAAAAACACTAACCATTTCCTAAAGGGCTTCCTCAGAAAGGGAAACAGGCACAGAAGCTAAAAGCCCTGTGGCAGTGACACAGATGGAAGAGTCTTCTGAGCAGAGAGGGACAGTGGAGAGAGCGCAGGAGCAGAGCAGAGGAGATGTGTCCTAGCCAGGGAGTGCTGCAGCTGCCTTACTTTTGATCATGTTCACGTCGTTGGCGCCGTCCCCGATGGCCAGGGTGACGGCCTTCTTGTACTTCTGCACCAGCTCCACCACCATGGCCTTCTGCTTGGGCGTCACACGGCAGCAGATCACGGCCTTGCACTCGCACGCCAGGTCAACAAAGTTCTTCTGCTGCTGCTCCTTGTAGGCCTCAGCCCTTCTCCTCTTCTCAGCTTGCTTTTTCTTCTCTTCTGCTGTTCTGGGGAATTTCAGCTTCAGTTTCTTTTTCTTCTTTTTCTTTTCCAGCAGGATTTCATTCTGTGTTAACAGAAATGTACTGTGTTCCTTTCTGCACCATTTCCAGTCCCACTCCAGGTACTGCCCAACAACACCCCTGAGGTCATTACGCTCCCAGCACCCATTTCTGGCACTTGAATGAACTGCTCGTGCAGACAAAGGAACAGAGTCCCCTCAGGGAGGGACAGTGGGGCCTGGTGGTGCCCCAAAATGCCAACCAGCCTTTGTACCTACCAGCCAGGAGCCAGTGATGATTAGAGCCCGATCTTTGCTGCCCTGGAAGAAGGGCTCGTTCATTCTGAGAGAGGAATGTGTGCTGGATCCAGCCCTGTTCCTCTGGTTTTCCAGCCTAGTTTGAAGGAGAGCACTGGGAAGAGAGGGGGAGACTATTACAGGAGAACCAAGGACAACCTTTAAGCTTGATCAGTCCCAGACTGAAAATCCTAGAAAGAAAATCCTCTGTGTTTTCACTTGCCTGGTATCTTCTCCATAGCAGATGGCTGTTTCCTCTGTCAAGAGTTCACAAGAGAATCCAATATTTTCAGCAGTTTCTACAGAAAGAAATTGAGAGGAAAGTATTTACTGAAAGTTCTGTCATGAGTTCTGCCTGTTCTGTCTGGTGGGAGCACTTCAGTAATCTTTGATTTATGTTTCAGTATGAGAATTCCCTTTCAATACACCAGTGTGGATGAACAGGAAAAAATCCTCCTGTTTTTAGCTCTTTCGCTGTAAGCAAGCCCACCTTTTTTGTCACCAGTGAGCACCCAGATTTTAATGTCTGCTTTGGAGAGTCTGGAGATAGTTTCTGGAACTCCATCCTGCAGTTTGTCTTCAATAGCTGTTGCACCAAGCAGCTGGAAGGGAAATACAGGTGTTTAGTAACATAAAAAAATCTGTTTCTTTTAACATAAGAATAGAAGTACACCAAAAATGCACAGCTTCTTACAATCAAGTTTTTTTCTATCTCCTCATACACTTTGTCCAGAGCTTCATCTCGGTTACTTGTAGCTAAACTGGCCTCCACAAACTTTTTATTCCATGCATCAAATTCATCCTGACTTATGTCTCTATAGCACAGGCAGAGCGTCCTGAGAGTTTCATTTGCAAAGACCTGAAAAATAATAAACCCACACGTATGCACAGAAGAAAACTCTTCACTTGCAATCCAAATGTAAGAGTTAAGACCGTGAGCATTTAGAAAGCTTGACAAAACAAGTCAGATTTGCAGAAGCAATTGCAGGCCTGCATTTGTGTTAATAGTTTAGGAAAAGGAAATTACTGACAGTATTGTCAGAAATACACAATTTTTGATTTAAAAACAGCATATAAAGTACAAACATACATCGAGTGCCTCTTCTGTGGCTTCTCTCTTTGGATTGCTGGGGTGCAGCCGCTCATAAATCACCGTATCAGCCCCTTTACAATACAGCCTGATGTTCCCACTGGCCTCTCGTACTGTGCAGGAAAACAGGAGAGGTGGCACAAAACGTCAGAGCACATTTGTATAGAGGGGTAGTTTCAGACTGGATTTCTCAGCCTCTTGCTAAGTGCCAAAGCTACAAGGTCAGGCTTCTTGCTCAGTGGACTGAAATGTGTGCCAGGACTGTCACACAGCTGTTAATTCGTGTCCCCAGCCGCCCTCGCAGTCCCCTCTTCCCCCGGGAAACACAAGTGACCCTGTCCATGGAGGCTGGCTGCCATGAGCTCACCGATGACAGACATCCTCTTCCTGTCGCTGTTGAAGTCCAGGATGGCCAGGACATCGTAGGTCCTCTGGGCGCCCATCTCACTGAGCGTGATGGTGCTCTGCGTGCGGGACAGGAACACGTAGCCGAAGTGCCTGGCGGCCGTCACCAGGGCCCCCTCGTCTGGGGAGGCTGCCTGGTAGTTGAGCTGACCTGCAGCATTGGAGGAGGGAGGAGAGAAAGCCAGGAGACACCTGAGGATACACCTGGACACTGCTGCAGCCCCCGACAGCAGCGCCCACAGAGAACAGGGACTGGGGACCCCCTTTTACTGGATGGGCTTCCATCGGGATCGGTGCTGAACCCGCCTCCCTCCAGGGACAGAAAACTCCTCTGCCTCAGTATCTTGATTTCTCAACGCAGCCATTTAAGCATTTTCAAAAGAAGTTCCGAAAGACCGACCCTTGGCCACAGATACCAATAAAATGAGTGGACACAGCCCCAAGAGCAAGAAAGGACAGGACACTGTTGCTATCACGAGCTCACAAAGTGGGAATGAAGCAACATTACTCTTCCATGTTTTAATTGAATTTTCCAATCTGATGTTTCACATCAATGAATTCAATAACTGGTCACCTCTACATTTAGTTTTGTTTCATTTAAAAGAGCAGGTTAACACTCCTCCTTTATGGGATCAGCATTTGTTTTGGGCCTCTCCCTTGTGCAATCCCCGGATTTGAATTATTGTTTCCTCCTCCACAAGGAAAAAAAACAACAAAAAGCCCACACTCACCATCAGAAGTGTCAGCCATGACCGTGTGACAAATGGCAAGCAGAAAAAAGAACTTGTGAATTTCCGGCTCCTTTCCAGACTTTATTTGCTCTATCAGATAGTGATCATAGAAGAGGAACTTTCCGTCTGCGTACACGTTCCAGCTGAAATCCACCTGCTGCTTAGAAAACAGGGCAAGAGAGAATGTGAGTTACCTCAGGTGCCCTTGCTTCGTGCCCACCTGCACCTCTCCACACTCTGCCAAGGGACTTTCTGTTCCACAGACCTACCTCGGGGTGGCTCTGGAGCTGCCCCGCTCTGTCCCGGCTGTCTCCTGCAAGGCAAGCACTCGCCGTCAGAGGGACCAGAACAAAGCTTTTACAACCCAGCACAAAGTGAGACACATCTAAATTATGTCCTGCACTAGAAATGGAAGGAACAGGGAAAGGAGAAGCTGCTGCTCTCACTACATTTCCTTGTTTGTTTTTAGATTTTGTCCCCAAAACATTTTAGTGAAAGTAAATAATGTTGTAAATAACCAAATTTCGGCTTTTCTGCTGGGAAGTTTTCACTGAAGTTCATCAATTTCCACTCTGTAAATGGGAAAGCAGTGGGAAAACCCCAGTAATTCAACTGTACTGGAGCTTTACTCAATGCCAGGGCAAACTGTGGAAGTTCAGTTGGAACTAAGACGACTCGAATGCACCTGATTTCCCCCAAGCATTAAAATTCCTCCTCCTTTGCAGAGGCTTGGCACAGATTACCGTATCTTTGCCCATTTATGCAGCACTTTTTAAAGGTCATGACGTTCTGTGTGAGGGTTCCAGTCTTGTCAGAGAAGATGTACTGGATCTGCCCCAGCTGCTCGTTGAGCGTGGTGGTCCTGGCCTTGGCCGCCGTGTCCTTCTCGGGGTAGTACATCTGCAAGTCCCAGTTGATGAAGTAGCTCTGGCCAAAGCGAATCACTTCCACACTGAAGGAAAGAGAGGGAACATTCTCACCCCCTGCTGCAGCTCACACCCCTAACTAATGGCCCCTGCCAAGGCGCCCCCCTACCTGACATAGAGGGAGATGGGGACCATGGTGTTGAGCACGATGATGTATCCCCAGAAGTTGAGGAAGCCCCGGTAGGGAGGACTGAAGTCCTGCGCGTCATAGAGGTACCAGGAGCAGTTGGCAATCTGCTGCTCCCAGTAGGTGTGTCCGATGGCCAGCCCAGCCGACAGCAGGATGAGGACCACGATGATCTGCAGGGGGCACACAGGCCTGTCACACTTCCAAAAGCTTTGCTCAGCTCAAATCCCAAAGCCCCGTGTTCCAAATGTGACAGGTATTTGTCAGAAGGAGCAAACCTTTCCCACAAAGGCACCTTCCCGCATGTCCTCCTACTCCACCCCAGCTCAGCAGGGCAAAACAATTGGAGCCATTCCTATTACACACATACTACTCACTTAAAAACGAACTCAAACATGTGAATTTGAAACAAAAAGCCTTACAGTATAAACCATGTAGTTCATCAGGGAGTCAATCTTTGTCCTCTTAAATCTTGTCTTTCCACTATTTTTCATTATTTTTGTGTCAGCACCTAAATATAAAGAGTAAAAACTTAAACCAGGGGAAAGATATAATAAAGAAACAAGTGTCAGTATTGCCGTTTTACCAACTGAAATACAGTTGATGTCTATAGGATGAAGGTGCCTTTTCACTCTACAGGTGTGCTTTCCATGAGGAAATATTACACACCTGCAAATACCACCATTCCATGGCAGAAATCCGTATTCCTGATCTTACAGCCACGCAACAAAATCTTATCAGCATCGAGGGAATAACTTGAGTTTCTCCAGAATAATGTTCCTGTAAACTTATCCAGTCGGTTATTGGGCTCTTCGCATTCAATCAGACCTACGAAATTTGGAGGGGAATATGTTTAATTTACAAGAACCACAGAAGTAGCTTTACTTTACTTGCACTGACTCGTGAACTTTTTCAGCTGTTTTAAGGGTGTCAGGGATAGGACTCTACCAACCATCAAAGTTTGCCAGGGCGTTCTCTTCCTGGAGCTCTCTGTGCGTCACCTCAAGGGCTATTTTGAATTTTAGATTAGTCTCACTAAGAAGAAAGGATAAAAAGGCAATTTTATCTAAAACATGGACACAGGAGAGAAGTTTGAACAACATTAAATGAAGGAAATCAATATGCCATAGGTGCCACTACTTCTCTGGACAACCTTTTCCAAAGGTAAAAAATAAAGTCCACGTCCTTTTCCCTTTCTTCCTATGTCACATTCTCCAACACTTGTGACATCTCTGTGGCACTCCAGTGGACCCTCACTGATTTAGAATGATCCTTGAATTGCAGGAATCAACAGCTGGAAACAGTCTCTCAGTTCCCACAGTTCCCTCCTTGGTAAGTAGAATCTGACATGCACACCCTTTGCTCTTTCACCAGTCATCCCAAATTAACTCCAAGACATCCTTAATCACAGCCTTACCCATCCAGTTCAGCTGTCTCCACATAGCACAGACTGTTTGGTTCTGAGCTGGACAGCAGTAAAATATCAGCCTAGAAAACAAATAAATAGACATCAAATAAATCCAGGTCAAGATTCCCACAGAACTCTGTAGAAACATAAACCAAAAGTATTTGAAGCACTTACAGGAATGAAAGTATTTTTCTTCAGACGAATGACATCACCAACTTTAATATCTTTCCATTTTGTGGTTTTGAACCTAATATCAAGATAGTTTAATGATTACTGCTCTTTAATCTAGAACACTATGCACTCTATAAATCTTGCAATACTGAACTTTCCTTAAGAGAAAAACATGACCTCTTGGGATAGAGTGGGTTTGCTTTCTGCAAACTGCAATTTATTTGAGGGCTGTAACTTAGAAGTCCTAACCTACCTCTTCCCACTTCACCTAGATATGAATTCCTATCCTTCTCTTCAAAGAAGAGTCTCTTAGCACAGATTTAGTGCCACAGGATTAATGTTAAATTATTCCTTTGGGCAATTCTTTTCCAGTTTCAATTAGGTTGTCACACAGGCAGCAGAGAACAGAGAGCTGAACCTTTCCTAACATCCATGGCCTCAGCTCTGTGACAAAGCTCAGTAACAAGGCAACAATCATCACTTACAGAGCTCAGGAGAGAACATACAAACCTTCCATCCTTGATGACATCACATGTCCTGTTATTGACCTCGTTGTCCATCCTATGACGAGCCTGAAACCAGAGCAGAGAATGTATTCCTGCTGTGTGTCACAACAGGACAAATGAGCTACTCTGGGGGGGTTTGCTTTTCCCATGAATGGGGCAGGGCTCTTACAATGTCATCCACCAGGTCTTTGACTGCAGTTATTCCCAGCACGAAGAGCAAGGGCACCAGCGTCGTGTACCACGCCAGGGTACTTATTTGGGGAATTGCCTACAAAACAGCAATCAAATCAGTTCAGCACAGGATCATCAGGTAAGCTCAACTCAGAGGCATTTCATACTGATCTGACTAGAACATGAGAGAGAAACCAACACATCAGAGGGAATTTTAAGGCAGGCTGTGAAAATGAGCAAAACTCTCCAGGAAAAGTTTGGCTGCGCTGCCCTACTTCAGCATCAGCTCCTCTTTAAAAATCATAGTCACTCATATATCCTGTTTGTGCTTCTGATTCACCAGCTGAACCCAAAAAACATCTTTCCCTCATGAAATTCACGAGCTCTGCATCTAGCCCATCCTGTTTCTGTTGGGACAGGGCTGGTAGAGTCCTGAATTGTGCCACGAATATTATTGAGGCCAAATTCCCTTCACAGTGAGTATTCTCTGTCTTTCTTACCTGCAAAATGAGAAGAACAAGGAAATAGAAGTTGGCTGCTCTCTTAAACTGTTCAAACAGATTCAGAGGTAAAAAAGTGATGGCGTTGTACTTGTATGTCTTAATTGCATTGTCCTGTGGGAGAAACCCAAATGTCAGTCACACAGCAGGTTCTTCTTCCATCACAAATGTGCATAGTTTTTAGTAAAGCAACCATGTGAGAATTTGGGCTGAGGGCACCTGGCTTCTGATTCTCCATCTTAAGGTAAGCACATCTCTTGATACCTTGGATTTCCATTCACAGATCCCAACCCAGTTATCCTACTCCCCTCTGCTGGAAACCCTAAGGAAGTGTGAACGATGCTTTGACACCACTCGCCAGCCATTCCAAGGATCACACAGGGATTAAGGAAGCATCTGCCTGGCAGCTAGCACCTCGCTGAGGTAAGACAACTTACCGCATATTTGCTTTTTTTGAAACATAGAAAGATTGTTCTCTTAAAGCTGGGCTGGTCGTAGAAGCGCCGATCGTTTGCTTTCACTTGCCAGCTGCAGTCTGGAAGTGACAAAATGGGTCAAAACTTGTTACAAACACAAGGGAACAAATCCGTCACTTTTAGGCTTTCTCTCAAATTCATCTTCTAAAGGCATTTTCGCTTGAAGCAAGGCTGGTACCTGCTTTTCAGTACATAGCTAAAAAAAGCTTTTCAAGACGTTTCCAGGCTATTTGTCTCTATTAACAATTCAAATATCGTCGGGGGTAGGAAGAAGTGTTGCTTAACAGTTTAGGAGTTCTGTGAGAAACTGAAAACCTGCAGAGTAACATTTATTCACGCTAAATTCCCTCCCCTCTTTTCCTTTGCTTCTGTGACACCTGAGAAGCACTAACCACTCCAAACAGTTTTCTGTATTTGTAGAAATTAAGAGGTCACGTCGCTTTTGAAAGCAATAATTTGATATACCCACACTGTGCCATGGTTTTCATTTACACCCATAAAAAAGGGACAAATCTGAAGTGCTCATTTTATTTCCTCAGCCATAAGTTTTGTCTGATTGCATGAAAACTCAGGAATAGCAATTGCACTTGTGAAGTGATTTTCCATGCCTGCTCTTTCACAGATCCTTCAGCTCCCCTTCCTGCCCTCAGTCCTGCAGCACAGACCCCCTGTTACCCACACCCACAAACTCGGGCTTGCCCATGCCGAGGGTTCTTATGCCATGGGTTTGAGCCATCTCCCAGGAGCTCTGCCTGCCTGGGAAGGGCGAGGGGATCTCATGCCATGGGTTTGAGCCATCTCCCAGGAGCTCTGCCTGCCTGGGAAGGGCGAGGTGATCTCATGCCATGGGTTTGAGCCATCTCCCAGGAGCTCTGCCTGCCTGGGAAGGGTGACGCAGGCAGGGTTTGGAAATGCAGCTTTCCTGACTCATCCCTCGTCCTTCATGGGTGCTCTTCTTGGTTTCACGGGGTTCTCCTCCCCATGGATACGGTGAAACTCCCGGAGGCAGAGGCGTGGGCCTGGCACGCCGAGAGCACCGTGGAGGTGCTCCTGGGCTGCTCCAAGGGAGCTCACCAAGCACAAAACCTTTTGTTTTCCTCCCACCTTACAGCAAGCCTGGACTGCCATACCTGCATCTTCCCTGGGACTACTCCCTTTTTTCGGGGCTTGTAATCACCGTGCTGGAAGTGCAAGCCACAAGCTCTCACCGAGCCCCGAAGATAATAGAGAAATATTTACCTTGGAGGACCAGGTTTGGGGTTAAAAGTTTATAAGAATTACCAAAGAGCATGACTTGAGAAAGCAACTGAATTTTGTGGAAATGACAGGACTAAAGAAAATCGGAAACAAGTCTACATAAACATTTCTCCACCACATTCCAAAAACATTGCAGTGTTGACAAAACTGATAGAAAACTGGCAAATTAGGTTCTGAAATAAAACCTGCAGGAAGGAAGCTCTGCAAAATTACTTTAAACTCTGACACTAATACCTAATATTTGGGCAGCTGCATTGGTAATTCATCATCTTTAAAGAATGTCATCATACAAATCCCCAAAACTAAACATGTGATAGGTGGTTATAAAATGAAAACACAATATAGATGGTTATAAAACAAGAGGGGAGTTGTCACCCAAACAGGAAAGAATCTGTACTAATGAAACAGGCCTCAGTTAAATTAAAAGTACTCCCACTGCAGCACTGCAAAAGGGGGATTTAAAGGAGCTACAGCTCCTCCTTGGGCAGAGGCTTGAACAGATTCCAGAAAGGTTCCTCCCACTGATGTTCCTACCCTGGCAGCAGCCACAGGCTGCACCTGATGGTTCCTTGAACTCCTCCTACTCACCTTTTACCTTTCAGGAATCTCACGAGGCTACAAAAATTGCAGTGAAGCAGAAACCTGCTCTGTGCAAGCCTTAGAGAGCAGAAATCCAGGGAAAGCACTGACTGAACACAGCAACAGTTTATGCTGGTGCCAGTTTCCAGAGGACTGGGAAGACAAGAGTCTGGAGCTCTGCTCGAGCAGTTCCCAGAGCACAGGCCATGTACATCCAGTGCCTGCCTTAATTAAGAGGAGGTCACCACGCAGCTCATTAGCTTTACGCAAGGACCGGTGGCCCAGAACTGTGGCTGCAGCTTGGAATGGAGCTCAGTTTCATTCTGACTTTGTTAAACTGCCATCAGTGCCTCCTCCAGAGTCTGATAAGCTGTTCCAAATCCTACCTGGCAACTGAGCACAGAAGTTTAATCGATTCCCAAGGCTCAGGATCGTTTCTGCCCAGCCCGTGTTACCTTTTTTCCCGGGCTCTCGGCTCTCCTCGGCGTGTCGGTGGGTTTGGCTCTGTCCTGGTTCAGCCCCAGGCTGCCGAGTGTCCAGCTCATCCTCCGTCTCATCGTCACTGTAGGGCATCACCTCATCGTTGGGCTGGGAGTCCTCGTCGAAGGTGGTCTCCGAATCCCGTTCCGAGATCATCCTGCTAACACCCTGCCAGCGTTTTTGGACAGGTTAAGGAAAGGACTTCACAAAGCAAGGGCTGGAAACCACGTCTCTCATTTCACTCTCTTGGTGCTGGGTACCAACCCCACATCGGAAACCAGTTTCCTCAGAAGAGCAGAGGGCACAGGCTTGGTTCTCCAGCACAGAGCACAGGCAGAGGGCAGTTACTGTCCCAGCCAGTCCTCCATTACCATCTGCTACGTGTAATTACACGTGTCACCCAAGGAACACCGTGTGCTCCAGTGGCAGCACACCTCCAGTGGGATGGAGGAACCGGGGAGCCCACAAACACGTGTCTCCCCGTGCCCATTACATCATCCCCTGTGGGGCCACAGGAGCTGGAGCCCTGTGGGGGACAGAACTGGACACTGAGCCCTGGGCCATACATCAAGGATTCACACTGCTGGTCCTCCAGCCAGGAACCAGCCTGGCTTCCTCTCTGCTCCCCACGGGCTGAACGTCAGCATTTGTCACTGCAAGATCCCACATGCTGGTGTCCAAACACCCGAGGACACCGTGGGACACACTCAGCCCACAGGCCCTGGGCTTCATCGCAGCAGGGCCAGTCTGCAGCTGAGCTGTGGCCATGTCCATGTTCCCTTCAGCTCTGCCTCAGCTCTGGACCGCTCCTGCCATCTCTGGGCCTGATCCTAACCCTGAACATCAGCTTCCCAGCTTGTCCCTGCACCTGCCTCCCCAGCATGGCACTGCCTGTGCTGACAAACCCAGCAACCAGCGGGGCCGACGCCAAACCCCACCTCAGCTTCTGGTTCTGCAAAGCTCAACTGTCTCCCCTCCTTAATATCTCCTATAAGAGAGAAATAAATATTAATGAGCTCTGACTGTGCTGCTCCAGTGACAAGGTGCTGGCAGGGAGCCCGGGCAGGCCACGCTCTGAGCCCGCCCAGCACACGGACTGCCAGTTCCCAAAACACACCAAACCCACCAGGCTGACTGAACAGGAATTAACACAACTTCTCCCAAGGCCCTCCCAAGCTGTTGGAGGCTGCTCCATGATGGAGTTAGGCAGGAATATGACAGCTGGTCACTAACACGGGTGTGGAACCTGACACGTCTACGAAGAGATCATTTGTTTTCCTCAACAGCCTTGGAGTTAGGGAACACACCTCAAGAGGCACGAAATCCAAGCTCCAGCTCAGGCTCCATGAATACCTCGCTGGGATATTTTGGTTTATTTCTCCTCTTTTTGCTGCCGTTGTTCTTTCTGCCCTGCTAACACCTCACGTGGGCACTGCTGGGGGAAAGCAGCTGGAGCTCCTCACCCACACGGTCCCTGGCACACAAAATGCCACCAGATCTTTGGCTCGCTCTCACTGCATGACAAACAACACAAGCTCATACCTCTGGCACTCAGAGAGTCAGCCCTTAGTCTATTAATCTTTTCTGATTAACTGCTTAATGATTAATGAGCTAATTAATCATGCAAAGGGTTAGATGAGATGTCAAAACCACACTGCTTTTGTTTTCCATCACAGATGCATGGCTAAATGGAAATTCCTACAACACCAGCAACAGCAGTCTGTGGTGCTGACTGGAAATGGACTGGGAACATACTGGGAATGGACACCGGGGAGATGATCTACTGAGGTAAGTTTAAATTAACTGTAGTCACTTTACCTCCTCAGAGAACTAAACTATAAACTGGCAAACGTCGTTAATAGAGGAGATCTTAAGTGTTGCCCTGCAGGCAGCACAAGTGCCCTGTGCTGCGGGCACACCATCAGCATTCCGCAGGAGGCACCGGAGTCACCTGCAGGAGGCACTGGAATCGCCCGGGGGCTGGCTGGGAGCCGGGAGAGAGCACAGAGGTGCTGGGGGACCCAGGGCAGAGCAGGCCTCCAGTGACAGCCTGACAAATTGCTTTAGAGTTAAGTTTCTTGACACCTAGTCTGGAAGAAAAGGGCTGGCTGGGCTGGCAGAGCCACGTCAGAAGTTCAAGGAAGGTGGAGAGCGATCACGATGTCTCCCCTTTCACATTCTTGGCTGTGTGGTCCTCGCTTTCGAGTTCCTGACTTGAAGACAGGGGCTTTCACCCTGTTTCAGCTGGGTCACAAAGCAGAAACCGTTGCACTGAGCAGCACTTCAGTCTAGAGGAAGCATGAGGTCACACTGCCCGTGCCTGCAGGGAGCAACACCCAGCTCCCAGCCTGGAAAATCCAGCTGATCCAAGGGCAGGATTGATATATGGGGAGGTGAAGGAGATGAAAGTAGCATTAAACACCAGTTTAACAGTACCTGCCCCAGTTTACTTACTAAAGGGACAGTACTTGGGTCACTCAGATTTTGTGTCTGTTCCTGCCTCAGGGCAAGTACCAGCTAATTGGGAGTAACTTCAACCTTGTAGAAAAAGCACTTACTGTATTTGTTTGAAGGCAGTAAACAACAACCAAAACCAATCTTACTCTATTTCTCCTCTGGACAGTCACTGCACATGACACTGTTTTGAGAACTTGGGGTCACAGGGACTGTAACTTTAATGCTGCAAATCAGATCGTCACTCAAAGTTGCCCTAAAAGTTAACAGATCCATCTAGAACAGGGGCCATGTATAGCAAAAGGATTAAAATGCTACTCAAGTTGTTATTTCTGTTTATTATGGATATAAAGAACTACGAAGTGAAGCAGAGCAAGCCAAACCATTGAACACCTGCCAGCCCTCACAACCTGTGCTCAGCTCCCAACCTGCATGTTCAGCTCCTCAGCACGTTGTTCTGCACAACCTCCCACGTTCATGCAGTGCCAGGGACAACAGCTGCTCCAACCTGGCCATGGACTGTTCTTTCACAACACAGCAACATCAATATTTTAAGCAAGAGTCATAAAGCAAACTGAAATAGTACAAAAAGGAACTCAGAGAGACACTTCTGAACTGCTTCAGGTCTCAGGACAAAAAAGGTACAGTAAGATGTTTCACTGATTTAACCAGGTATTAGAAAAAGCAAAGCTTGATCCTCAGACAGATTTATTTCTTTCCTATGTGTTACTGGAGAAACCAACATTGCAAAACAACACCAAGTGACAGGAGGGCTGAGTACCAGCTCCCAAAACTGCACCAGAAACCCTCATCTGACATCAGCCTCCGGGGTGGGGGTTCCCCAAGGACCTTCTGGCAGATGCACAATTACTCCAATTACGTTTTCCCCCAAGAGACAGCAGGAATTATTCTGCCATCTGCAGCTGTACCACACTTCTCAGCCCACCAGTAATGGCGAGTCAGAGCTGGAAAGGGAGCGTGGAATGACAACGGCCTCGCAGGGAACAGCGACTGAATGGAGGCTGGGGGGGCTGCAACCCCGACACCTGAGAGAAATTAGAGTCCACAGGGCACTTGGGTGCTCCACCAGAGGAAACAGCTGGATTTAAGGGCCGTGAGTCCATACTCCACCTTACACCCCCAGAGGTTTCAGAATGAATCTCTAACCCTCCCAAAGTGCAGCCAAGAAGCCAAGGCCTTCCAGGGCAGGATATTGCCTTCCCTTTGCCCTCAGCTATCCCAGCCCAAAGCTTTCACAGAGTATCAGCCTTCATTAAAAATGTATCCATCAACTCAACTCCTTGGAACCAGAGCTTCTACAGGGAAACAGGCAAATCATAACCTGGATTTCCTTCCCGTAGATCAGATGGATCACGTAGTACTCAAAGCAGATATGAAATGCTGCTGGTAACAAGTGCTTGGACAGACAGATAGAAGGATCTTCTGAACAACTCAACCTTCCAGCTAATCTTTATGACATTTGGAGAGGAAAAGAAAACAGCAGTTACTCGAAAGAGCATGAGTCAGCACCGAAAGGCCAAGGAAATAACCTTAGCTCCAAACACTGAGCTTTGGTTAGATTGCCATGCAAATGACATGCCTTAGGCTGATCAATTTATTGAAACTGTTCCAAATGCAATAGTTCCAGTCACTTCCTTGAATGAATCCTTTAAAATAATTGAACACCCAAAAACTGTATCCTCAAGGGGACAATTTCCCTCTCTCGTTGGTTCTGAAACACACTGGCTGTCCTATGCTTGGAATGCCCTGGAGAAAGGTAGGTACCAGCTTGGAGCCAGCTGAGGCTGGAGACAGCCTCTTGCTATCCCAGCAATCTCCATCAGTGCCTTCAGTGCAAACTGAACCCTGGACTGAAACCTCAACTCCTCTGGGCCAACCAAGGGCACTTTGCACTCGAAGCCAAAGAAAACAACATAGCTTGTGATCCAGGATGTATCACACCCAGTGTGTGTCCCTGATACCATCCTGAGCACTCCTGATGGCTGAGGGAAGGGACACAGCCGGGAGTTTGGTGCCACGACCACGCAGATTGCTCGGGCAGCGTGCGCAATCCACTTCCTGCAGCTGAGGCGGAGGCACAGCCCAGCTCGCGCGATGCAGTGCAACTGGGGCAGCTCCCAGCCAAACCAGGAACCAGCTGAGCTTTGCCTGGCTCTCAGAGCTCCCACAGCCCCACAGTTCCACAGCCACGGCGCTCTGGGGCAGACGTGCTTTCCTGGAATCAGCGTGCTCAAACCACCCTCGAGAGCGCAAGGTAATGAAACCCAGCTCCTGACTCCACGCACCGTCCCTGCACTGTGACCCTGCAGAAAGTTCCCACCCAGAACCTGCCAACACGTGCCTGGGGTGAGGTGACTCAGAATTACCCCAGAAAGGTTAAAACTCAAGAGATCAGAGTATGGCTGCAGATAAAATGCAGGTAAGCGAAACCCTGAAACCCTCTGGAGACAGGAGAGGGAGAGCACAGTTTTGTACTGCTAACAAGTATCCCAGACCAATCTTGAGATAAAAATAAAAACCAGTGGCCATTGTGGACTCCCCAGTGTAGCTACTTATCAAAACTTTTACATTGCTGTGCATGAAAATTAGTATGAAGGACATTCCAATATAATTAATTGACCCCTATGAGCCAACAGGACTTGACACAAGGAAGAGATTAAGTAGACACCAAAATTCCACAGAAAATCATCCCAACAAAGAGACCCACAGCCTACAGGCCCAGCTGCCTGAGGCTGCACAGGGATGGTTGAAGATAGGCCACTGCAGAAACAAAATCATCATTTTGCCCATTATCTGCCCTAGGATTTCTCATTAACAGATTTGCAGAGTCCCATCATTTAAAGTCCAAGGCAAGACTCGCTATCTTTGCAGAAGATAAGACAGCTGGTAACCTTTGCTCAAGCTGCAGGTTCCAGTGCACTCTCAAGGGGTTTCAACCTGCCTTTTAGAGGGTGTTATGTTGCCCTCAAGGTTCATGTTATACAACAGCCTGTCTTGGGCTTAATAAAGGAATAAGAATTATTTTGGGGCACACTCAAACAGCATTGTTTGGCGTGGAAGACTTTTGGAACGTTATAAATAGAGTTCTTTTCCCACATATCACCTTCCCCATCAAAACCAGCAGGCACTTTTAGCTGGAAAAAACAAAGGTAACTTCCTGCTCCCAAGGTTGGAGATTACAGGAACATACCTTTTCTAGCAGCACCTACAATGGACACTGCAGCTGTGTTTTCCTAAACTGACCTTTATCCAATGGAGTGTGTGGCTGAAGCAGAAGCTGCATTACAGGTGCTGACACCGGCTGCCTCTGGAGAATCCTGTGTGCTGCTTCAAATCAGGCTCCATCTACAACAAAGCAATGCAGAAAATGGTTTCTTGGCTGACTTCCACCTCATGTGCATGCAATAACAAAAACTTTCTTTAGGGAGACCGTGACATTAATTTACTTTGCAAAGACAAAGAGAGATTTCTGGTTAGTTCTCCAAACCCTTCATACTGCTCCTCTGCCTCCTCTCAGGCACAAAGTCACTTTGGCCAATAGGCCTTTCCTTGATTTGCGTCCTGTTTTGTCTACATTGCTTATCCTTCCCCCCCTTGTTCACAGGCTTTAGTTGTACATCTCCCTGTGCGTCACTGGACAGCATTTTGTAACCAAGAGCATCCATGAACTTGCTCCAATTGCCCATCTCTGCTATCACATTTAAAGCATGTTTCTAATTTCTACAGGAACACGTGAGGAAAACCCGCGGCGCGTGACGGAGGAGTTGTGCGAGCCTGCCCAAAAGCAGAGGTGTCACAGAGCACAGCACCCGAGAGCTCCTGCACCAGCGGTGCCTAATGAGAACCACGTTTTCACCCCAACAGCACCGAGACGCAGAGAGGGTAAGTGATTTGCCCCAGGCCATTGGGTAAGTCACTGACAGGGCCGGGGTTGGGTTTCAGAAGCTGCTGGCCAACATCCTGCATTCAGTTACAGCTGCACAAAGCATCTCATTTACCAGAGGCCGGGAAGAACATCACAACCCCTCAGACCTATAACAACACCAATCCACCCCTCCCCACATTTCACTGCTGGCAGCGCCTCATGCTCAGGCTGAGGAGATTCCTCTGCCCTCAAACAACAACCCCAGCACCAGCAGAGCAGGGAAGTACTTTGTGGCTCATTTAAAAATAGGTTTGCTGCAAAGAAAGCAAGTGGCTTTTGGAATTCACCATCCCAAACTGCAAAGCAAATTGACAGGCTGTCTCATCTGGCAGAATCAAGTGAGAACAGTTTAGAAGTTAGTGGAAATAGTCTCTGTGATACCTACCAGTTAACACAGAGACAAACACAGGCCTGGGACAGCTACAAAAGCATCCACGCTCTAACATAAACACCAATGGAGAAACCACAAAACGACACAGGTGGTGGCAGCTCAAGGACCAGGTCATCCCAAATCCCACCCACACACTCCTGGTTCTCCACACCATCCACCCGCAGACCCCTGGGAGTGGAGATCAACCACACGGTGCTGTTACTCATTCCGGCAGCGCTCCCTGCCAGGGCTCCCTGTGCAGCTCGGCCTCTTGGGTTTCAAACAGCTCCTGCTGACACCCGAGCCGCGGTGAAATGCTCCATTAGCTGCTCCATTTACCACAGCTCCATCCCCACTCCGAGGAAGGGATACTATTTAAGCGATAGGCACGAACCAGGAGGTAACAGGATCAAGACACCGATTTTCTTTGAGGTCAAAATACGCTTTCCAAGCGAATCGCTGATCTCACAAGTAACTTTGCCAGGATTTTCTGTTGCAGAATTAGTGTTCCTTAATGCAGACACTTGTTGCTGCTCTGAGGGCTGTATAAACACTGACTAATAAGTAATCACCCCGCAGCCCTGAAGGCTATTTTCATCATTTATAGATATGGGGGAGAAAAAGCGGGGAACAGGGCAAGTAGCCCAAGGCCACGAGAGCGAGACAGTGCCCGGCGGGGCTCGCAGACACGGACAGCCCGCGCCGTGCCTTACCTCATCCCCCCCAACTTCCCGCGCTCTCCTTAAACCTCCCGGCTGGAGGCTCCGCGCTAAGCTCGGGGGTCCCCGCGGGCTTCGGTCGCCGGACACGCTGTCCCGCAGGGCACGGGCTGCCAACAGCTCCAAAGCCCCGAACAACGCGCCGAGCGCCCCGCTCCCGGCAGGTGATGTTCTGGGAAGGGAGGGGAAGGGAGGGGAAAGGAAGGGAAGGGAAGGGAAGGGAAGGGAAGGGAAGGGAAGGGAAGGGAAGGGAAGGGAAGGGAAGGGAAGG
>JAYRBT010000093.1:70868989-70879018 GCA_036023395.1 Myiotriccus ornatus
CCACGCCCCGCCGCTCCCCACGCCCCGCCGCCGCTCCCCACGCCCCGCCGCCGCTCCCCACGCCCCGCCGGCGCTCCCCGTCCTGCGGCCGCGCTCAGCCCCGGCCGGCGGCGGCAGAGCGCGCGGCTCCGCCCCTGGCCCCGGCCCCTTCCCGCCGGGCTCGGCTCCCGGCGCCTTCCGCCGCCCGCGGGCCAGCGTCGGCAGCGGCAGCAGCGGCAGGAGGAGAAGGCGGCCTCGGCGGGTCGGGGAACGGCTCCATGGCGACCGCGGCGACGGAGCCGGTGTACGGGCTCTCGGAGGCCGAGGTGAGTCGGGGCAGCGGCCGCGCGCGGGGCGCGGGGTGCGCGGTGCGGGGTGGGGCGGGGCCCCGTCGGGGGGAGCAGCGGCGCCGCTGCGGGAGCGAAGGTCGAGGGTCGGTCCGGGAGGGCGAGCGCCGCCCGCCCCGCGGGGCTCCGGGCCCGGCCGGGCAGCGCAGCCCCGGCAGGTGCGGCCGCCGCAGCCCGCGGTGCCCCGGCCGGGCCGGCGGCGAACAAAGAGCCCCTCTCCGCCCCCTCCCCGCAGCGCCGCCGCCGTCCCCGGGGAGCGGCCGCGGGGCCGGAGCGCCGGCAGCTGTGTCAGACACAGCCTGGTCCCGGTGCAGATGGAGCCGATAAGTGGGGTAGGACCCGCGATAACTAATCACCGTGTGCCGGCTTTATCAGCCTATGTCTTCTGCAGAACCGAACTAACACAGGCGTGAGCAGAACAGTCTGGTTTATCTTACGTGAATGCTAAAAATCCTGTTTAATGCCCTTTTTGTTTCGTTGCCTTGGTCGGGTGCCCCTTTCCCTAGCAGCCGGTGTGATAGAGCATCAGCAGTGGGCAGGCTGCGTTGCTGGGCTGTGGTTTCAGGATATATCAGCTGGTAGCAGCACACATATTGCTTGTACTCATACAGGAGTGAATAAAAATTGTTACAGTATTGCATCCGGTTTTATGGGGCTGAACACGACGGGTCATCCGTTTGTTTGTTTGCGGTGTAGAAGAAACTGACATTAAAAAAAGTCTTTGCTTTGTGAAGCTGACAGACAGTGTTTATTACGTGTATTTCTGTGGCACCAAGTCTAGATGATTGTAACGTTTAATTATCATTGGAAAGGAGGTTCTTGGGCTGGAATGGGTGTTTTGCTGGGGGGAATTCGTTCTATTGTTGATTTATACAGCTGAGAGCAGAGTGATAATGCTCTGCAGGTGTGTGAGGTAGGGGAGAAGGGAGGGCAATGCTGGGGCCTTGGGTAATGTAGATAACGAGCCTTGATTGCACCTGGGGAGAACCTTCTTTCCCAGGGCTGTTTCGTTAAGGCCACCTGTGAGGATGGGGGTGGCCGACAGTAATCCCTGAGCAGCTCTGGGCCAGCTCCCGTGCGTCACCCGGGCCCACTGCTGAGCCATCTGCAGGGATCCTGCGTGCTGCCGGGGAGCTGGAGGGTCTGTGGGCATCCTGCGTGCTGCCGGGGAGCTGGAGGGTCTGTGGGCATCCTGCGTGCTGCCGGGGGGCTGGAGGGTCTGTGGGCATCCTGCGTGCTGCCGGGGGGCTGGAGGGTCTGTGGGCATCCTGCGTGCTCCTGGGGCATCCCGGTTGCTGGGGGCCCTGCTCAGGCTCGAGGAACAGCCAAGGCCGATGGGGATTGCTGTCCCAATGTGGGCACCCCCAAACGTTTGACTGGGGGTGCTTTGGTGCTTCTATTGGCAAGGGTGATCTGTGAGGAAAAGGGAAACCTGGAGCCACCCTGCCAGGTGCCAGGGAGGTGGCTGGGAACATCATGCTGGAGCCTGGCTGCTGCCTTTTCTGTTGTGCTGCGCTCGCTGGGTCTTTTGTCCCTGCCTCCCGCCTCGACATATGCTGGTACTCGCCCAGAATGCTAAAGAGAAACGGATCCAGGGAGAAACGCGCTGGCTGTGCCGCTCTCACCTTGGTTCCGAGGGGGAGGGATCTCGGGAGAGCAGGGGCTGTTCCTGCCATGGTGCTCAGTCCCAGCTGGTACTGTGGAACAGCGGGCAGGGAGACGCGTCTGTCACTCACCTCCCGAGGTAAAACCAAGCTGTTGGAAAAGGGGAAAGCAAGGCTCTGGTATCTCAGCTGCAGTGATGACCACAGCCACACTGCTGAGGGGTGGATCTGACGGTGCTGGACACTTCTCAGGACAGAGCAGTGGCCCTCTAAAACTGCAGCAGCAGTCCACAAATGTGGAAGAGTGGAAGAGAGAGGGCAAAGGGACCAGGGTGAGGAGGGGCAGGGAGAAGGGTGCCGGCAATACTCACAGCCCGCTGGGCTGTAGTTTCACTATGCCAAGAACCTGAACCGCTGTCGAGTCTGTGGTAATGGCCAGAGGAGAGCTCAGAACAGGAGGAGGAGGAGGTTCTCCCTCGGGAGGGCGGCTGTAAATAAGCTCCAGTAGAGGTAAAGCTCCAGAGGGTTGAGGAAGGCAGGTGTGCTGATAGTTCACTTCGTGCTGGCTTGTGTGGGTAATGACTTCCCATTAGCACTGGTTTGGACTTGGTGTGTTGTTTTCTTTTGAAAAGCAGAGCTCTTCTAGCTGGGAGAGGCTAAATTGTGTGTGGACATATTTAGGTTATTAATTTCCCTTGTTCCTACCTGGGTTTGGAATGCAATTTGCAGTTCTGTTGTAGATGTTTTCTGGAGGTTTTTGAGTTGGCCTTGTGCAGGGCTTCCACTCCTGGCACATTTGCTGGTTGGGAAACGCAGTGATTGCCGTGTAAGCCAGACTGGCTGAAGGGCTTTCCAGAGAACCAGCAGTGTCTTCTGCAGACCAGAGGCAGAGGTTCCCTGCTGCTTGCACAATCAGTGCGTGTGGGCTCCTGCTCCACGGCTGGGGCTGCGCGCGTGCCGGCGCGTCTGCAGAGTTTGGCCTGCGCTGGTCCCTGTGGGGAGCTGTGGTTCCTGGGGGTGCCCTCCACGTGGGCATCTGTTCTGTGTTGCCCAAGGGCTCTCCGATGGGTGTTAGGACACTCGGCAGTTTGGGGATCACTGAGTCACAGGGGACGATCCAACCATTCGTTGCACTTTGCCACAGCAGACCACGTGTGCTCATAGATCAGCCTCTTTGTAAACCTGAACTGTAAAAAGGTTTAGATTAGTCTGTTTGTTAAAATCAGCTGTAAATCAGATTTATGTCCTGCCGGTTTTTCACTGTGGGGGTGACCTCAGCACTGGACCAGGCTGCCCAGAGGACTGTTGGAGCTCCATCTTTGGGGCTGTCTGGAACCGTCTGGATGTGGGCCTGGCAACCGGCTCTGGTTCGAGTAGGGGATGAGCCAGGTGACCTCCAGAGGCCCCTGCCAACCTCAGCCCCTCTGGGATTCTGTGAAATAATATTTGCACAGGCTACTGGAAGCTTAGGTGCTCTCATGCAGTCCTTAAATATCACTATATTTAAAAACTTGCAGCCCTTCACAGTTGAAAATATTTCTGAATGAAGTGCATGTCTTGTTTGTTTCAGTTTGGATTTCTCAAGAGTATTTGGCAACAATCTAAATGTTGCCCAAACAAATCCACAAACATTCCCTTTCCCTTTCTCAGTGTCCTTGGGTGGAAGCAAAACTTGCAGGCTCCTTGGATCTCATTTGGTTGAATTAATAATGGATCCTCACAAAAAGATCCTTGAAGAAAGAGTGTCTTTTTATTTTTTAAAATATTAGGGGGAAAAAAAGAGGTTCGTACATGAAACTGCTCTCTGCAGTTCCAGCATTCTTCTCTTTTCAAGTTCTATTCAACTTCCGTGACTTGTGATTGAATCAACTGGAATTAGAAGCTTCCTACTGAGATGACATTTTGTCATGCCTTAGAAATTGTCAAAAAGGACCTTATGTTCCTGAAAATATCTCAATGCGTGAGATACAATCCCATATGCCTCAAGATAAATAGTTCTGCATGTAGTCACTGCAGCTTAACCTTTCTTCTTGTGTGCTGTGCTGGGCAAAGCCTTGTTCCTCAGGAATGAATCCTGGAGGATTTCAGGAGCCTCTGTGGCACTTTGCTTTAATGAGATGCGGTTTGGGGCAAGAGAAGCAAAACCAGTTCTGGGTATGATGGAAATGGTTCCTGTAGACAGGAATGAAATTAATCCCTGTAAAGCACAGGCTTACCTTTACTGCAGCTGACATCAGGGTAAAGAATAAACCAAGATGTGCCACAGTGGTGCTGAAGTGCAGCTCTGGTTGTGATGGGTGAACTGTCTGTCTGTGCAAAGTGCTTCAGACTGAGGCATAGAGGACGTTGGTTTAGTGCCTCGTGTTTATATGTTGCTGATGCATTTGTTGCTTGGGAATCATCTCCCTTGAGGGTGTCTCCTCTGCTGTAGTCAAGTGTCATGTTAACAGATCTGTGAGATGGGGCTGGGAAGGCCTCAAGAGGAGGAGGTTATTGCTCATGATCAGCGGGATTTACTGGGGAGGAAAAAGGCTGCGATTTTCCCTCCTCCCCTGGAGTTGGTGACAAAGCAGTGACATGCGGGAGCTCAGCCTTGGATTCCTCTCCTTCACGTTTGAAGCAAACCATAAGCTTTGGAAGTAAGCGGGGTGCTGTTGTTGGGAAGTGTCAGTGTTGCAGATGGTTGCAGTAGGATTTCAGGTGCCGTTCGGTGGCCTGGGTGCTGAGCTGTCTCTTGCTGCTTGCCGGGCTCCCACGCTGCACTGACACGGCCAGAGGGGTCTCCTGAGCCCAGGCTGTCCCCACAGGGCCCCTGCCAGGACTGGTGCTGGGGAGGGGGCTCCAGAGCCGTGTCCCCTCGTTGCACTGGTTCCCAGCTCATCTGCTGGAGCAGCACTGGGGTGCCAGGCGCTGGGTGAGGGAGCAGGGTCCCGATGTGCTGGGGCAGCCATGGCTCCTCAGCTGCCAGTGTGGGGGTCAGCCTGCCCTGGGGTGCACCAGCTGCTGCCTGAACATGGAGCCTTTTATGTGGGAAACCCCCTCGAGTTCCTGGACAAGATGCACCTTTCGTGGCCAGCACTGAACACAGACCCTTTAAACGGGAGCTCTGCTGTTTCTGCTCTGAATACTCTGGTTACATAAAGCCTGACTCTGCCATCCCAGTGTGAGGGGCCTCCCTTGCTCACAGTGCTGACAGTATCTTAGCAATAAGCAATTCAGAATAGTGACTTTTTATTGACTTTTTAAATGGAAAAAAACCAACCCTGAATTGTTTTTATAGACACTAAGTGCACTGGCTTCAGGGATAGCGTGTAAACTTTAAATGATGATTAAAAAGTCCAGGTAAAGGAAGCGTTTCATAAATGATAGGGCTTGCCTATCTCCTTGTGTGGCAGAATAACAAAATAGGCTGTGGTTCTCAGGAGGTCGATAGATTTTTATAAAAGCCTGCATTTTAAGCCTTCTTTTTATGTTATCAGCATGTTTTGGTCACTAGTACTGACACTAAGTGAATTCTAGTTTTAATGTGAAATTAATGTAAAGACACTTAAGGTGGCTTGTATTAAAATGTGTATCTGAGGGAGTGAAGAAGCGTTAGTTTTACACACGCCCCCACTCAGAGATGCCTCTGTGTCCCCCGGCTGTTGTCCTGTGCTGTGAGGGTGGTGTGCAGGTGGTGCGGGCAGTGCTTCCAGTGCTGCCTTTGGGAAGGGGGGACAAGCATTCCTTGGGTTCTGTGAGAAGGGCTGGCCGTTGGAGGGCACTGTGTAATGGTAAATGGGAACGCAAGGTTCTCTGCTCCTGCACAGAGGCCATTTTCGTGGGAAGCAAACATGGACTGTGAGCCCCACATGTGTTGATGGGCAGGGTGCTGACCGTGGGGGCACCGCTTGCTCTGGGAGCTGTGGTAAACGGATCTCTGGTGGGGGTTTGTGGGGTTTGTTTTGAAAATAGAACCAGGCATGGTTCGGGTGCCCGATGAGCTTCCCTGCCAGAAGGGATCGGTTCAGACCTCAGGGTGTTGTGGGAAGGAAGAACGCACCCCTGCAGCTTCGGGGTTGGCACTGTGTCTCCAGCCAGGGAAAGGTTCCATGGGATGCAATGTTTACCCTTTGTAAGCCAAACCCAGGTCCTGCTGCGGGGTGGGCTGTCTGCAGGTGCTGCAGGAGCCAGAGGCCACATCGGAGGTGATGCTGGGGATGCAGCCTGTGGGCAGCTCGCGGATTTCAGCTGGATCAGGCCAAACTGGCAACCTCTCAGTCCCAGAGGATTGGATGGGGCAAAGACCTCTTGCTTAATTAAACTCTGTGGCATATAAACTGGGACTTTCTGAGCGAGCTGGAAACCTCCGGGCCTTGTAATAGCAGTGGGGGCTGGATTATCTAACAGCTTCAGTCAGTTGAAAGTTGTAGATGTGATAGCAATGTGCAGGAGTAGCTTGATTTAATTATAGTTAAATTTTAGTGTCGGTGAACAGAGAAACCTCCTTGGCTTCCGTAAATTTCTCCATCCTTTGTTTTCGCTGCTACTTCCTCTTAAATGTTTCACTGTGTTGAATTATGGTTTTACTGTAGCTGCTGGGCAGCTCTGTCCCTTGTGGGAAGAAGTGCAGTGCAATCCTGTGCACACTCTTATTTTGGGTAAGCTGGGTGGGAATGGGGTGCGGGCTGGGTGACTCCTACCTCGAGCGCTGCGAGGAAGGAATGTGGTTTTACTGCTGGCTCGGGACTGGAGCTGCTGCCAGGTCAGTGCCAACACCTGCCAGGGTTTACCTGCAACTGGGGCTTTCAGAAGTATTTAACCTCCTGTCACGCCTACTTTGTCCAGCATGGAGTTCTTAAACTGCCCAAATCCCAGGACTGGAGCACTCCCTTCCTCTGTTCCCACTGCCTTTTCCTCTCCCAGAAAGAAGAAAAAATAAATCCTTAGGAAAGGGATTGTTTTCTGCAGAATAAGGCCGGCCATTAACTGGTAATTAATTTTAAAATAAGAGATGTGGTTAAACTGCACAGGCCTGGAAGCTATAATTGCAGTTAAAATAGTTAAAAACAAGCCAACCCACCAAAAAAAAAACAAACAAAGCCCCAGCAAAACAAATCTGGAAATCTGATTCTTGGGCTGTATTATGGAATATCTGTCTGCCAGGTGATGTCTCAGCTGGGCAACAGACTTGGTGTATTTGTATTGGTAATTGTTCCTTTTTTCCTCCCTTCATTTGACTGTAGTTTTGTGCACTGGCAGGCTGTAGGTGTTTGTCAGAATCCTGATTTCTAGGATTTAGGAACCTTGCCTGTAATCAAATGAAATATCTACAGTTCTGGGAACACTGGCAGATATGAGGAATGAGTTGGGCTTTGCCATTAAGCCACAGCACCTTATTTTTGTACCTGAGTGCGCAGATCAGCGTGACTGTGTTGGTGTCCTGCCAGCTCAAGGCAGGCTTCCCTGTTTTCATGTAGTTTATCTGCTGGAGATGAGCAGAACAGTTTGGAACAGCACACAACCGTGCCATCCTCTCTCCTTTGGCAGCTCCTAGGGTTGAATAACCCTGGCTGGAGGGTGGAAGTATGTTCCTGTTATCTGCCCTGGGTTTCACTGAAAGCAGTTCAAAGTCTGACTCTCCTTAAGTATCTTTACGTAGATGATCACAGTGTGTTCATGGTGGGATTTTGGAGGGACGGGAGCAAAGAGTAATGCACAGGAGAAGGTGTCGTGTGAAGAGTCCCTCGGGGACCGTCGTTTGGGAACTGGTGTGGTGGGGAAGATCGGCTCCTGGCCTCTCCTGGTGGCACTGGCCGTGGGTCTGGAGCGCGCTGCTCTGGGAGCTGTGCCCCCTGTCCGCTTGTGGTGAAGGTCGTGGCTGTGTTTAAGTTCTTCAGAGGATGAAGAAGCGTTTTATCTTCCGAGAGAGAAGTGATCTGGGAGGTAAACAAACAGCAAGGAAGAGGTTTTTGGGGTATGTTGAAGGGAGTAGAGCGGATGGATTTTTTTTTTTCTCTTGGTGGTGTGCTCTGCTTGCCATCCTCCTCCTCTGTTTATCTAGCTCCTCCCATGAGAGAACAGCAGGTCAGGTCTCCTTCACACCATGGACTAACTTACATAAACTGTCATCAATTTTGATGACATAAGTCAACAAAAGTATTTGACTTTTTAGTCAGTGAGAAATTACAACAGACATTGCTTCACCTTGTCAGGGTTTGATTTCTTTCTACTGAACACCAGCCAGGCTGCTTCTCTTCCCAGCTCTTGGTGTGTCTGTGAAATCTGCTTCATTACTATTTTATCCCTCATTTCCAGTGTCCGTAGGAACACGCTGATTCCGTGAGGTCAGGTAAATTCTCATGTGAGTCGGGCCCGGCCTGTGGGTGAGTAAGGCTGCTCCTGCTGCCGTGGCCGAGGAGACGCTTCCCCTTTCTGTTCCCCGTGGGAGGGAGCTTTGCAGTGTGGTTTTCCCGGCAGGGCTGTGGCACACCTGGGTCCTGCAGTGTCTGTGGGAGCAGAGGCGTGGTGGGGAGCGTGGGGAGTGGGATGAGCCTTGTTCCCTGCCCTCTCCTGGCCTCTGCACCCCAGAGGAAGCCCTGGCTTCTCCTGCGGAGCGCTCACCTCGGCTGGCTCCGGTGCTGCTTGTCGCCCACAGTTCTGGGACGGAGCCTCTCCGAACAGTGATCTTTGTAAAAGGCTTGGAGGAGACAAGTGGGAGCATTCTTGTTAAAAACCAGGTGTTCCCAGGGTGTCAGGAGCCTGAGAGTACCGGAGGTGTTCGTCCTTCCTCACAGACTGGTTCCTGGCTATGGCCAGGACGTCAGGACTCCCGGCAGTGCTGTGAGGGTGCTCGGTGGAGCCACAGCGACCTGAGAGCTGGGCAGGAGCAGGAGCTGGGCTTCACCTGGCCACCAGCGAGCCTGGCTGAAGGTCTGGGACCCACAGCTGGATGTGGACCTTTAGCAGAGATAACGGGCAGTGAATCTGAGTGGATCGTTCTCCTCCTTAAGGTAGCACTACTGATATTTTCCCCAGTTTTTCTCTTTTGTACAAAGCGATTATTCTGATGCTCCTGTTGCCTCTCTTATCCAGAAGGTACCTTCTCAGTCTGGTCTAATAAGCATGATAAAGAACATCTTGCATTTTCCTCCCCTGACATGAGGCAGTGATTTCTTTTGTCCCTCAGCTGCACCTGCGAGTGTTGGCTCTGGAACTCTGGACACACCCCTGTCCTGCCAGGTCTGACCAGGCTGGGAGTGAGGTTGGGGTTGTGTTCTGCAGGGACATCCTGCAGCTGGAGCAGAGGTAGTGCCAAGTGAAGGTGCACAGTCAAGTTTTGGTTTTGTCTTAACTAGTTTCCATTGTAGTTTGAAACCTAAACGTTGTAAAGCAGACTGCACTAAGTGGGTACAGGCTGGGTGTGGATTACCTGCCAGGTCATTTGTCACCATGTGCTTGGCATGCTCCTAATATAGGATCTGGAAGCTGTTGGAGCCTTGGACCCTTCACAACTGTTAATGAGTGGCCTCAAAGTCTGCAGAGTTAAGATGGTAAAGTTTGTAGATAATGTGTTTTCTAGTCTTGTGGAGGCCTTCTGATATTATGTGCCTACCTGTGTCACTTTTTCCCTTAGAATATTGTCCAAAATTTGTGTTGGAACTGGTGCATATCTTAAAGCATTTCAGTCACAACTTCAGTCGCTGTTTTGATTGACATTGTTATTGAAGAAATGCCTCTGACACTGCTTGAATTGATTTAGCAAAACCCTGTGTGGTTCCCTCAGCCTGCTGACACCATGAACATTTACCTTTAATCCCTTGTGCTGCTGTCATGGAGCTTGATTTTATTTGAAATCTGGTCAGTTCAGTTCTGAGCGGCTTGTAACTGCATTTGTGTTTCTTCATCTCCCACTGGAATGAAATGATCAGCCGTAATTCAGTGCAGGTACCTGTAGCATGGGCAGGCTGGGGCACACAGGGATGGACCCTCGGCCCGCTGTCACTGCAGGCTGGGGCACACAGGGATGGACCCTCGGCTCGATGTCACTGCAGGCTGGGGCACACAGGGATGGACCCTCGGCTCGATGTCACTGCAGGCTGGGGCACACAGGGATGGAC
>JAYRBT010000093.1:70879118-70891280 GCA_036023395.1 Myiotriccus ornatus
GGCTGGGGTCCTCACCCTGAGGGTGGCTGAGCCCAGGGGCTGGGGTCCTCACCCTGAGGGTCCCTGAGCCCAGGGGCAGAGCCAGCTCCTGGCCTCGCAGAGTGTCTTTGTGCGGCCACAGCCGTGACCTTTGCTGTGGACAGGTCGTGTGGGGAAGAGCCCATCGGGAGCAATGCGTGTTGTGTGTGTTTGTGTTCCCGGTGGATGTGATCTCTCTGACAATCCAGGACCTCTGTGTGGGAAGAGCTGTGCACAGCTCTTACCTGTGCTTCCTGAATTCCTCTTGCTCTGTGCTTCACCTGGGCTGTGGGTTTGCCTAGCAACAGCTTTTCCCTCTGAGACACTCTGTTCCTTCCCGTGCGTGTGGTGGTCTCGGTTCTGCTGCCTCCTGTGTTCTTCTCACCTGCATCACTGAGCTCAGGGTTAAACTGGAATGCTGAGCAGAAGCTGAAGGGCCAGCGGGTTGGTCTTTCCTCTGAGGGGCTCATGCCCAGGGATGGGGACAGTCCTTGACCTTTGGATTTCATCTTTGGTTGCAATCTGTGCTGGCTTTTTCTTCTTAGATAAAGGCAGTACTCGTGGCACTTTACAGGAGAGGTTTAAGCCCTTCTCCACTGCCAGAGTGGCCATTAATGTCGTGTCTGTCCGTGGTTTGATGCAGCTCAGACTGGAACATCCTTGCTGTTTCACTGGCACTGAAGAGATCTTTTTTTTTTTGAACAATCAAGAGGCTTCCAGTCAGATGGAAAGACAGGGTTGTTGGTAATTGAGGCAGAGAACAACCTGCACTGTGTGATCACCTCAGAGAAGCTTTTTCATGGAGAGATTCCCCCCTTGCCCGGTATCCCATAAATGCTTTCAGTACCTGAAAGGTGCATTAGAGGCAGGAGGTACCTGACAGCATGGGACAGGGGATACAGTGATTTAGTATTTTTTACAATTTTCTGACCTCACTTGTAGGTTTTAGGGAAGGCTGGATGAGGAAAGAAAATGGCCGGATCACAGTTTGAGAGCTGAGAGTGGTGGGAGGAGACAGCACTTTGCTGCTGATGGATGCAGAAATATTAAATATTCCCATCAGAAGATGGTACCAAATTGCATAGTGGGCTTTGTGTGCCAGTGAAAGTGTCTCCTGGGCCAGCCAGCACTCTTATTATTAAATAAAAATTACCCTTTTGCACTTAAGCAATGACTTGGGAAGGACTAATTGTGAGATTCTTCCATTTATTCCAGCTGCCTTACAGTTTAGTGGTAGCTCTGGCCGTGCTGCTGCTGGGATGGACTGGGCTAGCTGGGGAGTGACTGAGCTGAAACGCTGCTGCGCCTCTGCCTCTGAGGAGGCCAAAGCGAAACAAGACAAAACTGTTGCAAAAGTTTAAAGGAGCAGTAATTTCTGCTCATTTTTTTCTCATTGCTGCCCTGCATCTTTGGCAGCCAGGTGTGCTGGGACCTCTCTCTGTTGTGATGTGTTCCATCCCTGGGTGGTTTCTGGTTACATGGGAGGCACTGGTACTTTGCCTCCAGCATCGCTCTGAGTTCCCCGGTTTGTCTGGGCGTGGGAGTTTTGTGGGATTTTTTCCTCATTCTGAAAATGCTGGGGAAGAGAGAATCAATGCCTCTGCAGGATACCTGTGTCACAGAGCTGTTCCTTGGCAGGCTGTTTCTCAGGACCAGCAACTTTCGGGCTTCCCCTGGAAGGAGCGGGCTGTGATTTGTGCCTCTTCCTTGCCCAGGGCTGGAGCAGCTCCCGTTGTCTCCACAGCCTGTGCTGGAGAGCAGGCCTGGATTCAGCAGATAGCAGTCCTGCATGCCAGGCTGATTCCTTGGGGTGGGAGGCACTGCCATGGCCCTGCAGGAACGTCCTCGGCACCCACTCCTGTTCCTTGCAGAACTTGAGAGGAGGGCCCAGCAGACTCGGAAAACAGACTGATTCAGTGGTGCTTGTCTGAGTGTGCTGGGCTGGTTCTCCCTCTTGATCCACTGGCTGAACTGGGACAGTGCTGCTCTTTGGAGGGGTTGCTTGTTGTGTGGGTGACATTCACCTGGGAACACGAAGTTACCTGGATGCTACAGGAATAAGCTTGGGTTTTTCTCCTTTTTGCACCAAACTTTCTACTTGCTGACTAAATGTCAACACAGCCACCCTTATCCGTATTTTGGGCTCGATGCTTTAACACTGACTGTCTGAAATCTTCACAAACCAACCTGCTGACCCCAGTGGGATGGTTTGGTTTAGGTTGCCACAGGGCATTGCTGGCAACTTCACTTGACTTTTTTTGCTGGCCACTTTAGCACTTTTCTTTGCGTCACAAGTTCCTTACCAGTAGTTATGTTTTCTGGAGCTGGTACCTGATGTTTGGGGCAGAATTTGCTGTGTTGGGTATCAGCAGCTGCAGTGTGACATTGGAAATAGGCCAAATACCCTCCCATGGGATGTTCAAGGCTGTGAGTTGTGGACTCCGACACATTCCCGGTGGGAGCCTGTTAAAGGAGGCAGTTCTGTGCTGCTGGAGTTAGGGCTCTGCAGCTCCGAGCTGGTTTTCTCCCTTTACTTTGTGCAGCCACACTCACTACTTAAAAGCAAAATTGGGCTTTTTCTGTAGATCATCCTGTTATTTCTGGAAGGGGACATGACGTCGTTTAAACCTGACTTCTGTTAATTTGTGTTACCCCGAGAGCTTTGCACCGCTGTACTTCAGTCACTGTACTGTGCATTTGTGGTCTTGGAAGAAAATTCCTGCCCTTGATTCTTGGTGGCGTTGACTGAGCTCTCTGAAAGTAAAAGTCCTCAGTCAGTTAGGGTCAGGAAGAAGCAGGTTAGGAGCAGCGGTTACACAGCTGACTGCTGCAGGAGCTGCTCCAGAGCCTGGAACTTGGCTGAAGAGCTCGGCATGGCTGTGCCCTCTGCTCCCTGCCTTTTCTGCCTCTTGGAAGAACACACATCTGTGCTTCTCCAGGACAAGGTCCTGCTCGGGGTGCTGAATGGCTGACCCTATTGCAGCGCTTCTGCAAGACATGGGCTTTGAATGTGGCTTTTGTTCGGGGCGTTGAGCCCCAGTTTGCGTCCAGAATGCCTGGCAGGACATAAAGTCCAGCCTTTGTTTTGGATAATGAGTGGTGAATATTTTAATGAGTGTTTCTTAGTCTAGTCAGTGTCAAGTACCATTTTGGGAACAAGTGACTGAGCTAACCCCTGAGCTTGGTCCAGCAACAATCCATTTATTGACAAATTCTTAAGGAATTTCCATTAAGCAAGTGATACAACTGAAAAACAAAACAAAAACACACTCCCAAATCCAACAACCAGTGCAAACAACACCCCAACCCCCCCAAGACTTCCACCCTCATTCTGTGTGCAGAAATTACTGATATAAGCCAAAAAGGTGCTCAGTATCACTGTATTTATTTTCCTGTCCTTTATATGGGTCTTTTTTTTTAGTGTGTGTAAAAGATGAGAATATTCCACTAAAGGAAAAAAGAAACCTTTAAATCAAAATAGTAGCTGCTTTTCTTCTTCCTGAAAAGCACCTTGAATGCATGTATGCACAGAAGAGAATTTCTGCAGCTGAATCACTCAGTTTCCTGCACTGGGCATGTTATTGTTAGGTGTTTGTTTGTTTTACTCCACCTGTTTTTCACACCACCTTCAATTCTGTCCACATCTTTGGCTGTTAATAACATATCCCTGTATGTCAGTGGAGAAGGAAACTGTGGGATTTGTCCTTCCAACCAGGACAGACTGTGTTTGCTCCTGTTGAACTAATCAGCCTGAAGCCTGGATTACTAATTGAACAGTTTTCTCATTCTTTATAGGCACCAGTTCTCAGGTGGAAGAGCTTGCTAGCCCTAGGCTGCACAGTTAAATGGCAAAGAAATACCCTTAGTGAACAGAAGGAGTCAAATCTTTGGCAAAGGGCTGCTGTGTTTGTAAAGTGAGCAGGAAAGGAAGGGGGAGAAGGAGGTGGAACACAGTGCAAGTAGGTTGGAAACAGCAGGACTCCGACCAGGGTACAAAAGCCTGACACGTTTTTCTGGGGAGAGCAGATCCTTTGGCACTGGTTTGAGTGGTTGGTTTTTCACCCCTAATCCGGGCAGAGGCTGTAAGGGAGGGATCCTTCCCCCAGAGTAAAAATCCTCGGGGAGAAGAGGTACTGTCAGAGGATATGACTTGACATTCTTTTTAAAAAGAACACTTGATCAAGATGGAGAAGAGAGGCCAAAGGAGTGAACTGCTGGCATGACTGACAGCACCACTCACTGAAATGTTAATGTGTTTAGAAGAATTTCTTCACCAGGGGAGGCTGGAAACTCATACAGTAACATTAATTATTAACTGCAGCCCAGAGCTGGAAGACCTAATTTAATTTCTGCTTGGATGATAGGATGACTCATGCAACAAAACAAACTGTGTCAGAAAACGAAGTCTCTCTGTGAAAACTGACATTCCTGACTTCTGCTTTGTGCGGAAGTTACTGCAGGAGAGCTTTAAAGTGTGAAAAGTACAGACTGAATTTCCTGCAGTGGTCAGGCTGTGATCCATAGGAATTAGGAGTTAATGCCTTCTCCAGGTTGAGCCCTCCCAGCTCCCTCAGCCTTTCCTCCTGCTTCTACCCCCTATTCCCCTTGGCCACTGAGGCAGCCTCTGACAGGACTAAATCCCTTTTTCCCAGTCTCTGCACAGCAGTAAGGAGAGCAGTGGCTCACATCAGACACTCTGGGCTGTTGAGAGAGGTGACACTGGGGTTCTGATATCCCGAAGTAATGGCAGTGTAACCAGCTCTTCCCTCTTTCCCCGCGGCGTGTCCCAGCCCAGCGCTGGGCGTGCAGAGGGCTGTGTCCTTCACCCAGGTACCCAGCCTTGTGTCTTTCTGAGGGCGAAGCAGCTCTCCTTTCAGAGCTGTCTCAGGTTTAAGAGTCCCGCTGGTGTGTTCTTGTCAGGCAGTGTCGTTTTCCTGCTAGCGAGGATTTTCCAGCAAAGCCTGTTTGAAGCAGCTCCCGGTCCTGTCCCTCCTCAGCTCTGCAGGTGGAACTGCTGCCGGTGCAGGTCAGGGCTGTGGGTGTGTGCCGTGGAATTGATCCCTGGAGTTATCTGGGTTAGAAATGAGCCTCCAATCACAGTTTATTGTTGGATCACAGTTTTATTGAATGCGTGTTCTGTCATTAAACAGTGCAGCCGCTGACTGTTTATGGTCTGGAATCATTAAATATCTAACAAGAGTATAGATTGAGGTTACATAAACATGCTTGTGTGATCTGTTGGCACCTAATTGGGCTACTGGAGTGAATACAGCTCAACCTGCCCTGTTTGGTACAGACACCTTCCACTAGGTGAGGTTGCTCTGAGCTGGTCCCTCTCATTAACCAGAGTAACATTGGTGCTGAATTTGGGGGTTGGGGTGTAGCTTCAGCTGGATCAGGGTTGTGTGGCCTTTACAGGAATGAGTTCATGGTTTATTCTGCCGAACATCTTCCTCCTTTTCCAGAAAGGTGGATTTATTTTCTCTGTGAGGGAAGAGCATCCTTTAGAGATACTGCCCTTCCACTGTGAAAAGCTACAGATAAACCTTTCCCTGGGAGCTGTTGAAATGCAGGACCATGATCTTCAGACACAGGGATAGTAAAAAAAAGCCAACAAACCACAATCAAGAACAAACCAAGCCCCAACTCGTGCAAAGCAAACCAAAGCCCCTCTGCAGGTGTCTGACAGAACAGGGACGCAGTTTCTGAGCCCTGCACCTGATGCTGCCCGGGCAGCACACGGGCATCGTCACTGCCCGCCTTGTCACCGCCCTCCGACTGATGGGGAGCGTGTGCCTGCAGATGGGAAGGGAAATCACACGTGCTCTGGTTAATCTTGGGCCCTGACGGCTGGGGGTCAGGGCAGAATCAGCTAAGATTCCTTATTTTTCCCTGGACATAAACACAGTGATATATGTGTAGGGTAAAGCAGACCTTATTCCTGCTGCGTGGCTTTCCTTGGGTGGTTTGCAATCAGTAAATCTCTGGGTTTGAGTAGTGAGGTGATGTCGTTGTGAGCATTCAGATTCAGTTTAAACCACTAACACTGGAGTTACTGGGAATTGCTTTGGACCTGGTGCCATTGTGGGGGATGCCAAAAGCTTTTGCCAGGCGGGAGGACGGCAGAGCCCAGGTACAGCTGGGCACTCCCAGCAGCAGGCAGAGCTGGCCCTTGGCAGAGCAACAAATGCACGTTGTCCTCAGCCCAGCAGGCTGGCTCTGCTGGAGCTGTGCACATCGCTGCCTGCGAGGGAAACCTGAGCTTCGTGTTCCTCCACCTGCCTGTTTCCCAGCCACCCTTGTGTCGGAGCTGTTTTGCTGGGAATTCTTTTTATCTGCTTCCAAGTCATCTCAAACTTGGCATTTGTGGTATTAATATGATTTAAATTTGCAAACACTGCCTTCCCCTTTGTGCCCCAGTCTAATTTGCTGTCTGTCAGCAAACTTTGAGGTAGAGGGGATAGAATCCTCCCGAGGTTCATCCAACCTCATTCTGGGAACTTCTTTGAGGTCATGTCTACTGCTTACTCATGGGGGCTTTTGGATAAAGCAGTGGATTTTTGTGGGAACTGGTAGTCTAAAATACAGTGTTGCACCTGGATTTGTGTGCCATTTCACATGGGAAAAATGAAGAGACTTGTATTAAGTGTAAGTCATAATTTTTCAGTTTTAAAAAGTTTGAATGTTAAGGGCCCAGTGGATTTTATCATATCAAAAAGCACCAGTTCAAGATGATTAGGGTGTTGTTTTTGTTTTTTTTTTTAATAATTAAAATGTAAGTGTATCAGAGATTGGTCAGTGAAAGGTGAAATCCTGATTGTTGTGCTAGAGCAGCTGCTTTGAAAGCGAGTCCTTCCTTCAAGCTGCTAATTGGGAATTCAGACCCTTCTTCATTACTGGGCAGAATTGTCAGACATCCACTGGGGACATGGATTTTTGTGGTTTTCTCTTGCCTAATAAGTTTTGAAGTACTGCTGGAAAGTAATGGATTTGTGCAGGCCCTGACCTGAGGATAATGAGGATCTGAAATTGTTCTTTTACCAGAGGCAGGGCCAGTGTCCTGTCATCATCCTACAGGGAGAATCATCATCCCTTTGGTTTGTGGTACTTTGTGCTTGAAGGGCAATTTTTGCATGTCACAAAGTGAGATATTTGTTTAAATAAAAACTTGAGGTTTTAATGAATCAGCCGAGTTTCTGTATCCCCTAAGGGAAGAAAGAAGTTACTGTCAGATTTTTCTTTAGGAATTTTCTGTTGAAACTTGCAGTAAATTTTCAGTTTGGATGCAGATGGCCTTAGTGCTGGTCTCTGGAGCAAGACCAAGGTTGGGTGTGATTTTGGGGGTGGTTTGGTGGGTTTTGGTTTTAATTTTTCAAACTAAATCCATGTAGGAGAGTCACTCTCAGGTCACAGATTGCTGCAAATGCACCAGTAAGTCCCAGTCAAAGGTTTTTTCAGGTTTTTAGTAGCATTGTGTATCAATGCTTTCCCTTTTCTCAGCTCTCGTCAAAGATTAAAAGCTTTTCTTGGCTTCTTCAGAGAAAAGCAGATCAAGGTTTCCTTTGTAAATAGAGTTTTCTGGACTGTAAATTCATGGCATATACGGATGATTCAGCCAGTGTACCCTTCTGTCTGTACAGGTTAGTGGGCATGGTGGTATGGGGGGAACGTTGGGCTTGATGATCTTGGAGGTCTCACCGAACTGTAATGCTTCTGTGATTGCTGCTCGAGACACTGGAGAGCTCAGCGAGGGAGGCTGTGCAGAAAACAGCGTGTTGCTTAGATTAATTCTTTAAGGAGTGAGAGAAACAGGTCTAAAACTTAAATAAGGGGAGTAAAGCCTTGTGCAGTACAGCAAGTCCATTAATTTAAGGTTCTTTTGCATTCTCTTAGGTATTTCTGAAGCTCACAGGTGACCTGGTTCACCATGCTTGCTAAAATTGCTCAAGTCTGTCTGGCTGTGTGGAGTTCGGTGGATTTTTATAAAAATAGATCACAATTCCCTGGGAACACTTTTTTTAAACATGCAGTATAAATTCCTTGTAAGCAGATTTTGATGAGGTCAATACTGGGATTTGAGCCTGTTTCCTAATAATGTGCTTTCAGTGTTGGACTGGGAGTTCAGGGTCCTGGCCCCTAATGCTGTTGATGATGCGCAGGTACCTTTGCTCTCCATCTGCTACTCCTGATGTCTGTTTTAACTTGTTCTCTCCAGTTTTGTGTGCTCCTTTGGTTTGTCCCCATGGAAGAGCCTCTGTCCCTCTGAGACAAACTTGTGACTTGCTGAAATTCTGCCTTGTGGTTTCTTCCACCGACTGTGTCAGTCCGGCCACGGAAAACACGGATACAGCCCCTCTTTTTAGAAGTCTGCAGTTCTGCAAGTAGGACCTGAGCCACTATTGTAAAACATTTAATATTCTTCTATTGTATGGGATTAAGAATCCCACAGCTCTGTGGTCTCTGAAGTTCTTTTCCTGCTTACTGGTGTTTGCTCCATCTTTTGGTTCCTGCTGGGTGGGAATCCCTGCTCAGCCGGGATGTGCTCTGGAGGACCAGGGTGCTCCACGAACCGGCCAATGCTGCGTAGCCAGGAAGGTCTTTCTGATCCAAACTGCACGGCATCCTTTCCTCCAAAGGCTTCTGGTTTAGTTGTTCTGATCCTGAGACCTCCCTTAGAGGAAATAATGGGGTTTTTACGAATATGTTGTATCCTGCAGTGAGGGTCGAGAGCCCTGCGGGTGAGGAAGGGCGCAGTTGGTTTACACTCGGACTCGGTGAGCAGGAGCACGATCAACACTTGCAGGGCTGAGGATCTGAGCTGGGTTCCCAGGCTGTCTGAAAGGAGATTTTAATTTCCCTGTCTGGGCCAGGTGAGTAGGTGGTTGTAACCAACTGACCTTTAAGTTTGTATTCCTGTGCTGAAGTCGCAGGGGAGAGTGGAGATGTGGGTCATAGCCCTGGTGCACGGCTTTGTTTGCATTGCGGAACTGAGATTGTATCGAGCACTGTTGGCACAATTGCCACAGACAATTTCAAGATTAGTAAGATACTGCAAGAATTATGCAGAATCTTATCACATGCTGTTGCTGTGGCCTTCAGAAAGTCACGGTGATGTCCTCAGAGGTTGCGTTCTTCACTTGAGGTCCTCCTGGCTGGTGTCACCTGGGGTGAGGGCAACACGCCAAGGGACAGGGCACCCTGCTTGGGTTCTGCCTCTTGGGCTGACACCCCACCCCTGTCAGAACAGGATAATCTGATTGGGGAATACTCTGTGCAGAACGTTGATGGGGAATAGCTTCCTAGAGCACTATTTTTTCACTTGGCTGTGTGTGCTTTGGTTTAATCCACAGCAAGGAAAGTAAGAATCAGCTCGACTCTTCTGCCGTTGAACTTGGTTTCAATTGCTGGGAGATTTAGGAACAGCCTAGAGTGGTTAGGCTTGCTAAAGCCAACACTCTGGCCCTTCTGTTAGGTAGATGACATACTCGATTTGGCTTTGAAACTGCAGATGCTGGTTATTTCCCACAGTAACGGGGAGAGGTAAGAGCGGTGTTTGGGTGACCGTGTCCAGCACACCAGGCTCTGTGTGTGGCTTTTCATTCAGGAAACCAGAAGTGCCACAGTTAAAACATTGCATTAAAGGTTTGTTGTCTTTTCCATTCCGATGTGTTTTGCCACCAGAACACTGAGTTAAAGATCTGTTGTCTCTTTTAGTATGTTATGTTTTGCAAACTCAATAATAAAACTTAACAATAAAACTAGAGACGAGGCGCTCAGCGGATGAAACTGGATTCGCAGAGTCTCTGCGTGCAGGTAACATTCCAGCAGGATCTGGTTTCTCTCCTCCCAGCCAGTGGAAATTTACCTCGCTGGCGCCTATCGTGGGTTGGAATCAAAAATCTCTCTACACAGAGAGAAGAAAAAAAGCGCCCGAGCCAAGCCAAGCCTCCCCCGCCGCGGCTCAGGTGAAGCTGCTGCAGGTGAAGCGCGGGCTGGGCGGCCTTTCCCCTGCTGTCCGGGTGACAACCTTCTGCGCCTCCCTGGCCGCACTTCCCGGGGCGCGGCGGGGCCGTTGCTGGGCTGGGGGTTCTCGGTAAGTGCCCCCCTCTGGGGCGTGACACCGGCGCGTGCTGCTGTCCCCGCTCGGGAACAGGAGAGCGAACCCGTCCATCCCGGGCGCTTTGGCTCGGAGGTGGGTTATGTACCTTGGCGGAGACACGTTAAATGTTTCATCCGCTCTGGTCTGCGTGGCAGCTGTTCAAATATCGGTTTGCATTGATCCAACCGTTGTGCCTTTCACACTTGTCTGTTCATTTAACAAGCCGAGCTCTAATTTTATGCCCCCATCGATTGTTATTTCAGGCAGTTCTCGTAGTGCGTACGCTACGTGTGTCATGGGATTGTCTGTCCTGCTGGAAGCTGACGTCTGCAGCTTTCCTCCTTACACCGCGCTGCGTGGCTGGGGATGTCTTGGTGTGCGTTTAGAACGTACAGATGTGCATTCCAAACCTTGTTCAGGGTGGTCTCACAGCACATCTGTCTGGGTTCAGCTGGTGTGGGCTGAGCTGCCTCTCCTGGGTCACCCTTTGGAGGGGCAGCATCACACCGTGCCGGCTGGGAAGAAGGCAGGTTGGGACACTGTGCTTCACCAGTGTTCTTTCTCTTTTGTTGCCATAACTCTTCTGTAAACTTGCCAGCTCCGGGGTGTTTTATTAATCCAAGGGCAGGACTTAATGAGTTTTCTTTATGTGAGTGCTTTAGTGGGTGTTAGAAATGACTTGGCTTTTCAGAGCAGCTGGAGAAGCGAATGTGGTGTTCGTTTAACAAAGATTAACAAATTGTGAATCATACAGATAAATATTCCTGCAAAAGTCTCTTGAATCTTTAAATGCATTTGTGTTCCTTCATCTTTTTTCTGAGGTGAACTGGGGTTTGTTCACTGCCAGTGAAGTCTGGGTTTTGCTGCATAATTGGCTTCCACTTCCTAAGCTTGGTTCCACCTAAATCAGCCAGGTCCTCTAAAATGGCACCACGAATTGCAGCGAAGAAAACACAACCTGTATAAAGGTTATCCTTTAGCAAAGAGGAGAACTCTGTAACCTCTGACATGTTTTGAGGAGGCAAGAAAACATAAACTTCATGTTAATGATTGGACAGAAGTCAGCATGGACGTGGTTAGTGGTGGAGCTCAGCACTAATAGCTAACCAGGCCCTGCCACGGTGGGCAGGACAGGACTGTGGGCAGAAGGGCTGTACATTTTCAGCTCTGAGCAGAACCAGAGGCTCTTCCTTGGCAACTTGAGGAGCAAGTGGCTTCTGAAGCCTTGTCTTCCCTTGTCCATTCCCAGCTTGCCATTTCCTGCTTCCTGATCCCTGTGATGTTGCAAGCAGGAAAATCTGGCTGCTCGTGGAAGGATAGGGTGGGGTGGTAAGCAGATGAGGGTGGGTGCTGACCTCTTGGATTGGGGGAGGAGGGAGGGAAGGAGTATCCCAAGATTGTTGTCCAGGAGTCTGCCACCTTGGTGGGAGGGAAGCAGCTGCCTCTCTCCACTTCTTGCTGACTCGAGGGGATGTTGGATGGAGTTGCCAGAAAATGGAAGTGTGTTTGTGTTGGGAAAATGCTCTTGGGAACAGTAGATGATTGATCACTGATGGAAGTCTTTCAGTGGAGATATTTAAGTGGCAGTAAATTGTGCTCTCCTGCATTTGTGTGGATGGACAGTTTGACACTGACTTTGTGCTCAGCTGTGTGTCAGTTCATGTAGTACCTGAAGCTGTTCAGCAGAGAGAACTCATGATTGCACCATTGCTTGTGGCACCTCTTGTGTTTTTAAGATATACACGGGCTAATTAAGCAGGTGCTTTTTTAGAGTGCAACAAAACCCCTCTGGCTCAAGTCGGGGACCTGTCCCTCATCCGCTTCCCCTCTGCGTGTGATGCCTGAGGAAGGGTGTCCGTGGGGGCTCAGCTGCAGGGGCTGCAGGAGGGCCTTGTTTCCCTCCTGTGGATGCTCCCAGGGAGCTCTGTTCCCGATCCGAGTCCCGCTGAGCTGAGTGTCTGATCAGCTTGTTAACCTGCTCTGCTTGCTCCTGTTGCTTTGCTTGTAAGTCAGGACTCCAGCTGAATGTTTGCTGTGCTTCAGCC
>JAYRBT010000093.1:70902644-70912971 GCA_036023395.1 Myiotriccus ornatus
ACACGTTTAGAAAACAGAGCTTTGCTTTACATTCTAGGAGATTTCCAAGAAGCAAGAATTCTAAAGGACTTGGTCTCGTTACCTTTATTAGAACACAGCGCGTTAAAGGAAGGAGGAGACACTGGAGGTGGAGTTTGAGATGTAATTTTTAACTCCCTCTTTCACCCACAGGCACTTCTCAGCTGTCTGTGATGTGAGTCATTATCTCTAGCAGCTCTTTGGATAAAGCCATGCTAAATTTCTCGTAGAGTCAGATGAGGTGCGAGCCTTTCTTTGGGAAATAAAAAACTAGGAGTGAAACGAGAGGCCTGTAAAATGGCTCTGGGATTTGGTATGCACAGGTGAGATTTTGGGATGCTTAGGCATAATGGATTGCAAGTTTGGCTTTGCAGTGAAGGCTAAGGTAAGGTTTTGTTTTCGGTCACTGATGCTCCTTTATTGTTGGGCTGTTGGTCACTTGGCGCTTTGCTTTAGTCACAGGGCACGAGACTTGTATGACAGCCAGGTCAAAATCTTCCTCTCTTGGAGAAAAACTCCTAATGGATGATGTCTCTCGGTACAGGCAGGAAGATGAGCCCCAGAAGGCTCGTGCTGAAATTAAAGCCGATGCGCTCTGAGCATTCCCTGTAGTTGATTGCTGTGTATTCTCATTGTACTGCTCCCTTCCTCCAGTGCAGGACTGGGGAAATGGTTAGTGGGATAAAAAGGTAGTGATTCTAAGAGATTCTGCCTTGGGACATTGTTTTTGCTACTGTCTGTAAAACTTTTTAAGAAGTATCTCATTATTATTCTATCTTTAATGATGCATATTTTGGGCTTCGTTTCCCTCATCTGTTTGAATATAAGAGTGACCAAGCAAAACATTGGATGTTTTTTAAAACTCTTGGAACTTTTTAAGCCCTATTAAGTGCATGCACAGAGTTGTCTCTAAGTGTGTTTAAATGATTCTGACATTTTCAAGTTCACGAAATTTCCTCTTGTCAAGCATAACCTTCTTCAGCCCTGATGTTAATGGCTGTGCAGGGGGCTCCGGTAATTTTGTGGAGACTCACTGAGGTGAGTGTGAGGATGGTCTGTTTGACTGATCTGAATATGTAAACGATGTTTTTGCAGGGATATTGGCTGTAACAGCACGTCTCCAGTAGTACATACAGACCAGTGTGCAGATTTACCAGCGTGTCCGGGCGGGGTAAATCAGTTCCCAGGCAGTGCTGAGCTGCCCCGGGAACCTTTCCACACCTGTACACAGGGAGATGGATCTCCAGAGCCAGGAGGGCCCCTCAGCCTCCTTCTCTCCGAACGGGACAGAGCAGAGTCCTCAGCCCTCCCAGCTCCATGCACAGACCGGGATCTGCCAGTGTCCCTGGCATGAATAAATCTGACGCTGGTCATTCCGGGGCACGTTAAAACATTCAGCTTCTCTTACTCGGGAGCAGAGGGAGGCACGGTAAGAGCCCTTAAGGGACACCGTAGGGTTTTATTCTATATACACCTGCACTGGGGAGAGGGCAGGCAGGCTGGCTGGGGTGAGGGGGTGGGGAGAGGTGTTGGATGAAGATGAACCAGTAGCCAGATAGACCCCTCAAGACCAGGGAAAGAATCAAATCGGGATGTGGCCTCAAGGAAGAGGCTTCTCTGCCTTCGGAGCGTGCCGGTGTTGCCGGAGCCAGAATTTCAGGAGCTGTTGGTTAGTTCTGCCACGTGTGTGGAAAGAGGTGGGGAAAGGGCAGCACAAAGGGGTTTCTTAGAGAAGTAAAATGATCTTGAGCAAGACTGGTTTCCTTTGGAGCAATCAGGCTGCTCTGACATGTGCAGTTTGCCCGTGTGTGACAAGCCTGGCATGCACACACTTGCATAACACTGATACTAAATTTTGTGCTTGGGGAGGCGGTTTCAGCTTTTCAAGTAAAAATAGAGCCACGTAGGCCTTGGTAGTTTCATTGTTCTTTCACATGTGCCTGTGCTCTCCCCCCGCTTCTTTGGGAGCTTAAAATAAGTAAATAATACATGGGGTCACTGGGAAAAGCTATTTGGAGACTTGCTTTCAAAGCTGTTTCGAGGGTATAGAGCAAATGCAATTCCAGACTCAAGTGAACAAACTTGAGATTGTTCTATGCCTGGGCTCCAGTTTCACAGGGATGTGAAATCACAGTTTTAAAAGGATGCTTTGAGGTTTTTTGGGGGGTTCTGGTTGGGGTTTTTTAGGGTTTCTAAGTCATCAGTCTTTTGTCCTCCAGAAGAAGAGCTGGAAGCTTGCCTTTTCATGCTGAGGTTCAAATGAAATACGATAATTCTATATCTACAATTGCTTAAGGTTTAAGAAAGTACCAAATATTGAGAGTTGGCAAAACCACGGCGAGTAGCTAATTCTGAATGTCTGAGAGCTTCCAGAAGGTTGGGAAAAGGATTTCTTAAGACTTCAGGTTGTTTTGATGGCTGTTGTTCTGCCAAACTCTCTTTGCACTAACTTGTGATCAGGATTAACATAACTTTTCTTATTAACATCATTTTCTTCGGATCCCAGTTTATTCTCGGGAGAACTGTTACCAGCTTCGAGGTTCTGCTGATCTGAGCAGGCACTGACTTTCTCTTTAGGTTTCGACCGATGGTGTCAGGATAGGTCAGATTTATTGGTTTTAATCATTTTTGATTTTGTAATGAGGAGCATTATGGTAGGTGTGCCACAAATCAATTCCCATTCATCTCCCTCACTGGTGTGATGATGACTGGGCTCATTTCTCTTTGCAAACCCTGACTTTTAAACCCCGCTTGGTCCTTTGAGTGCCTGATAATACGTATGAATAAATCCACTGGCTTCTGCTGAGTGATGGCATTGCCAGATGTCAGAAATGCAGAGCATTCCATGCTGCACCTGCCAGAGTGAGTGGAGCTGTGCCTTCACTCCCTGGAGCGGGTTCTGCCTCCCTTTTGTTGTTGTGTTTTGTTACCCAGTCCCCTGAGCTGGCACTGTCTGCGGAGAAGGAGCCCTACAGGGGGTGGGAGGAACCTGTCCTGCCCCTCCCCAGGAAGCCTTGGGTGTAAAACCAGCTTCTCCTGCCTTGAGAAACAGCCTCACGGCTAGAGCAGGTTTCTTACGTCCTCTGGCAGCTCTGCAGTGACAGTTCTGTTGTAGTTGTCTGTTTTGCAACGTTTAATCCTTTATCCTCTTCCCAAGGCAAAGCCAGCGCTTTTCCTCAAAGCAGCCTTTCCGGCGAGTTTTCCAAGCCGGGTGCAGAGCTGCTGGTTCAAATGTGTCATACGTGATGTCAGCCACGAGTCGTCCACGGGAACTGAGGGGTTTCACTCGCTCACCCAGTGTCACGATCCCAAACTTACCCAGCAGCAGTTCAGGCCAGAGACTGGTGCTCACAAGGAACTGTGGGATGAGTCGCATCATTTCCACTCCTTTCCAGAGCACAGTGCAGGTACTGATGCACCCCTCAGAATGGTGCTTCCCAGGAGTGCCTTCTTTGGGAACGAGTCTGTCTGCCTGGGGAAAGGCAGGAAAGCCATAATTCATTTTAATGCCCTCCTTTTAGTCAGTCAGCTTCGGGGGAAAAATATCTGACAGGTACAACTCCAGACTAATCCATGTCTGCCTTCTCTGCTCAAAAGGTCCCCCTCACCTGGCTGGTCTGTTGGCTTTTCTTCCTGCTCTCAGCAGGTGTCTCATTTGTTCTTGTGTCTCCTGGATCATCAGGATTTGCATCTTTTAACACATCTGCAAATACTGCTGGGAGTGGGAATCTGGTATTGCCTCCCCTCTTCTTGTCCATGTCATTCCAATTTGGGCATGGGTTTTCCAGTGATTTTTAACGGACCACGTGCTGCGTTTTGTTCTTCTGCAAGTTTTCTTCAATGTTACTGATTTTCTTGTTGCTTTTTTCATGTCTTTATGCAATTTGATGGCAAGTTCCTTCTGGAATTCTCTTTGGCTGTACAGTTATGGGCTGTTAAATCTGATGTTTTCTTTTGCAGTGACCCGTATGTGAAACTCTCCTTGTACGTGGCAGACGAGAACAGAGAACTTGCTCTTGTGCAGACAAAAACCATTAAAAAGGTACGTGTCTACTCTGTTTAATTCCATGGCCTTGCAAATACTAAGAACACTGGAACACAATTGTATGACTTATTACAGCACTGATTGAAATAGTTGCATACATGTAGAGCAACCCAGTAATGTGGGGTTTTTCCCAAATATTTTCCTAACAGGGGAATTTCAAACAGCCAGATGACAGAAGATATGCTGTAAGAAAAGCCCAGGACTGTTTACCTTTTTAATTAGAAATAAAATTGAATTTTATGTACTTTTGTAATTTCAATCCACACAAATAAAAATTCCACTAGGGGGTATTTGTCATTATCAGGGCCCTAAGATTTTAAAAGGATTTTTGTTTTTAAATTTGCTGGTATTGCTGGCAGAGAGGAAAAAGTCATAACCTGTATGAAAAGTAAAGGAAAATAGTGAGTTGTCATTTTTATGAAGATATCAAGGATGGCTCATTGAAATCATTGCTGCAAAACAGAATAATGAGAAGGATTTGGTTGCTGAAAATGCAAACTAGACTGATGCTGTTCTGAAATCAGGACATTAGGTGTCACGAGAAAACCAAGGTGGAGTCCTGGAAGCGTAGAAGATGTGAGAGGAACTTTTCACAGGACCAGGACGTGTTTGATGTGGACAGGGAAAAGGAGTTTTTAAAAGATTTCCTTTGTTGGTGCTTGTTTCATTCTTGGGACTGCATCTGCCTTTGTGCACTGTGTCTTGTCACTGCCACTTAAAGCCTGGGCTTTCTCAGTCATTTCCACAAGAGTGATGTTAACTCCTCTGCTCTGTTGAAAGTCCTAGTTGATAATTTCTGATATGAATTGCATTTCATCTCAAGGCAGTGTTCTCCCTGGGCAGTTTGCAGTCCTCTCTCTCCCTTGCACAAGTAGCAAACATCATTAGAGTATCTCAGTTTGGAGTTAAAATCATTAGTACAGAAATCCTGGGCAGCGTCAACCTGAGGCTCTGACAAACTGCTACTTCTCTCTCTCAGCTCTGTGACAGTGTTTTCTTACTCTGAAAAAAGAAAGTTATCAGAAAAATTTCAGCTTTGTGTGGCACGACCTGCCAGTGTTGGCTTTCTGAGGCTTTTTGTTGTGATTTACCTGGCTGGGAAAGTAGGGGAAGCTGGATTTGCTGTTTGCTGGCTTATGATCCTATAACACGGTCAGCGTGGAATTTTAAAGTCTGGATGAAGATGATCCAAAGTCTTCAGTTTCTTCACCTTGATTCTGCCTTTCCCACATGGAATGTTAAACATCATTTCCCATCTCTGGGAATGCTCAGTGTTTAAGAGCGTCACTTCCCTCCGTGCTCTCATTTTATGTATACGGTTGAAACCCCTTCTCTGTGTCGGTTCAAATACCCAAGGAGATGTAGCTCAGCTTGACTCCTGGCAGTCCTTTATCTGAGCAGCACTTGCCCTTTTTAGGATGTGTTTTTGTTGTCTCCCTGCTCCTGTCCTGTATGGAGCTATTCCTGCATTTCCTTCCCCTCTGTTTTTACTTTCTGACTCCACCTTCGAGCATTTACCAAAGACTGTGCTGCCTCATCCACCACATTTCCCTGAGCTCTGTCTGGGGCTAAGCAGCATTCAGAATTAATGGTTATTGGTGGGCAGCAGTGTCCTCAAGTTCAGTGTTAACCCACTGAATTACACGGGCCCTCTGTTGCCACTAGCAGTAGCATTTGATGAATACGAGTGTTTAAAATGTAACACTGTTTTCCTTGTCCCCTCATTTTTATTTATTCTTTACTGAACCATTTGTGCTCCTTCAGGGGAAAAAGCTGCAGGTTCCTCTCTGCCCCCAGCCCCGTCCCTCCCCCTCTTTGATTCACTTGCCCTTTTCTCCGGGAAGTATTTGCTGCTCTGCTAGATCCTCTGTTCCCAGGTTCTGAGGGATGCAGTGCAGTCAGCCCCCGTGTCCTGCACGGGAGGAATCCACTGGATCTCTAACAGGGAGTAAGAAAAACAGCCAAGGTTCCCCTTCTCTGCTGGAGCAGAATCGTGGGGATGCAGAGCCAGTTTGTCCTGTCAGCTCTGCTGGAGAATCTGCTGTGTGAGAGCATGAGGGAATGAGTTGGCACGAACACAAAACCATTGGACATGCTGTCCAATTGTTTTTATTCTTGCCCAAGTCTGAACTGCTCACATTACTGGTTGTAGTTCTCATCTCTTTTTTTTTAATCAATTTATTATGTCATACTCGAGCTCCCTTCAGATTGCAGTCTATGTGCACGTTGTATTCTGTGCATTTTAGGCAGCTTGTTAAAGCAAAATTAAAGTCCTTGGGCTGGGGGGAGATTAGGAAGAGTATCATACCTATTCCAAAGAAATAACCTTTTCTTTTGTTCTTTTTTTTTCTGTTTCGTTCACGTTATAAATCTGTCCCTGGTTTTGTAGCCCTGATGTTATTCTTGTGTTGAAAAAATACTTTTATTTTTTTTCATTTGGGTTTAAATGAATCTTGAGAATGAAATGTCTCCAGGTTGTATTTCTATAGGTTCTCAGTGATTTGTCTTTTACTCATTAAATCCTATTTATACTTAACATTTATTTTAAGATCATCTGACTCAAATATCCTCCCACGGTTGGGTTACTCAGTAGAGAATTTCTAGATAATTTGATGACACTATTGTTTCAATTTTTTTTATTAGATGTTTTTATCCTTTTTTTCCCCTAGAAAAATGTCACTTGCATGCATGTTTTGATTGCAAACTGGCAAACCTAAAGAAACTTCAGCATGTAAATATTGTTATTTCTTTTACAGACGCTGAACCCCAAGTGGAATGAAGAATTTTATTTTAGAGTAAGTCTCTCTTTACTTGCAGTCATTGCTAGACCATGCACAGTTAATCTTATTTTACGTTTGTTGTTTATATGTTTACTTAAAAACCCGCTTGCCCCGTGCACTTGCTGTTGTGTTCCTGTAGGGATGGAATGCTCAGCAGGAATTGGCTCGAGGTTATTTACAAACACACAACCTGAGATTATACAAATGCCAAGGGCAATGACTTTGTTACTCAGTTGCACAAAGTATTTTTCCAAGGAAGACTGATTGAATTTTTGTGTAGCTGCAGCTTCCACAAAAGAAAAAACCTGTTAGTCCTGTCCTGTTTGCCTTGGTTTGATCGCTGCCTAAACTAGTGCCCAGATACTGTTATTGTCCAGCTAAGGCACCTCCAGTGACATCTGGATTTTCTTGCAGGTGAACCCGACCAACCATCGGCTCCTGTTCGAGGTGTTTGATGAGAACAGACTGGTGAGTGCTTGTCGGGGTTGTTTTACTGATCACAGGGCTCCGTGGGACACAGCTGATGGAAACGCAGCAAAGCTTAAAGGTGTATTTTATCTGCTGTGGGACTGAGCGTGCTAAGAAATAACGTGGTCAAAATTAGAATCAGAGTTGTGAAGATCCTTTTGTTAAAACCAAAACAGCATAGGAACATCTGTCTTCCGCAACCCTCCTTTTCCTCTGTCCTCCTAATAAATAGAGAGCAAAGGGAATCATCCAGGCTGTAATGTGGGAAAAAAGGACTTGGAGCCGAATGGTTGGCTCCTCCTTCGGGAGAAGTAAACTGGTGATCCAGTGGCAGTGTCTCTGTAGCACGGGCTGACAGGCATTGGATTTGCTGGCACACAAGGATCGTAATGAGCCGCTGCACTGGTCAGACTGCCCGTGCCTTTGGAGCGGGAAGGTGCGACAGGAGCAGGGAGGTGGGTCAGAGACAAATTCCACATGCAGTGACAGCTGTTCCTGGGAAAGGACAGGTTTAGGATCCTCGTTTCAGATTTTCAAGTTGTGGGGGCAGTACTGGCCTTACCCCGGCAGCTTCTGTGCTTTTTGCCATTGAACTGATTTCCGTATGTGCTCCCTGTGGTCCTGCCTCTGTAGCCAGGACGTCCTTGGGCTCAGAACCTCCTGGGAAGGGCAGCACTTGGGCTTTAGGAGCCACTGCTTTCCTTCCAGGAGGTCTGAGCTATGGCAAAGCGAATCCGTGGCAGGGTTTGGAGTAGCCCGTTTCCAACAGGTTGTGTTTGCAGAGTGAGAAGACGCTGAACTGATTATTTTAGCTTTACCTTGAAATATTTATTGTCAATACTTGAATGGTTTTTATTGCAAGGACTTTGTTCCTTCTTGTTGTTCCCAAATCACCAAAGCACACTCTGGCTCTGCAGTACGTCCTTGCCTTTCTACTCGCTGTCTAAACAGAGAAAATGTGGTGCAGCTTCACCGTGGGCGTGGAGAGAAACTCTGTGGGTAATATGCTTTAGCTGAAAAATAAGATAAAATAATACCAGCGCTTGTGCCGCCACAAGGCCATCTCCAGGACTGTCACTGTGTGGGAGCTGTTCATGCTCTTCTTGTTGGCTCGTGATCTAGGGAAAACAATGGGGGATTGGGCCAGTGGATGGGTTTGAGCTTCCACCTCTCTTGGGATTGCTCATTTTCTGGCTTTTGAGAGCAAGCTGCTTGCAAGCAGAGGTTTAAATGCCTAGATAGAGGATTGATCCCCCACATGCAGATTTTCAGGGCTGTTGACAAACCTGAGGCTTTCCAGTTCTCCCAGAAAACAGCTGTCCAGGCGCCGAGATGGAGCTGCACTTCTGGCTAACAAGTGTGAGCGCCCGTCACGTGTGAGTATCCTCAGAGCACCGAGTATCTGCGTTGCAACAGCTCATCCAGGGTGCTTGGTTTACGTCCCGGCGTATCCTGTCCTCCTCCTGAGGCCGTTTGGCTGCGGGAGGGTGTCGCTGTGCTCCGCGCTGGCACCACGCGTGCTGGCACTGCTGACGCCCTCGCTGGTGCCCAGCCAGCAGCGGGCACTCTGTGTGCGGGCTCGGGGACACATCGGAGCAGGAGGACGTGCGGTGCCTGGCTCCGCTTCTCCCTCGTCTGTACTGCCTGGTGAAGCTGGGAAAGGAGCTTTGTGTGCTGCCATCGTGCACATTCCCGCTGGTTCCACTGCGAGACGTCTTTGCCCTTCGTGCGATTGCTTTGTCTGTTGGAATTTGTAGCTCCTCCGAGGGGCTGTGCAGGGGGAGTGCAGGTTATACTGAGCTCACAGGGACAATGTGCAAGTTGGAGCTTTTTCAAGGCAAGAAGTTGGTTGCTTAATCGTGTTAAGAGCACAGTTAAAATTGAAAACATAACTCTGCTAAATTTATTCCTGTTCCGCCATGGCAGCCCAGTGCTGAAACGCACCAAAAGGGGACTCTCGAAAGATGTTCCCTCATTTGCATGTGGCGTTGACTTAAACTTTGAACACGAAGTGGGAGTGTTTTTGTTGCAGTTAAATTTTTGTGCCCTGTGAATGTGGTTTAGATTTACAGCAGTGCCGAGCACGCTCGCAGCCTCAGTCAGCTGCGAGAGCTCTCCCGCTGGGGCTGCTCCTCCCTGATGGAAAAGGAGCAGCTGGGAAGGTGCTGTTTCAGGCTCTTGCTGGCATAAAAAAAAAAAAAAAGGAAAAAACAAACCCCCCACACGCTTACATTGGAGAGGGGGAACCAGGCCACGTGACTCCTGCCATCCTACCCTATGTCACCGTGTGTAGGAGCGCTGACTGCTCCTGCCCAATCATGCCTGGAATGCTGCTTGCCACTTGGGCTATTTCTGCTATCTGTCGCTCCCAGGGCTGCAGTGCTAACCGTTTGGCAGATGGGACACTTTTCCTTGGAGTTTATGTCTCCGGTTTTTAACTTCTGGCGGTGCCTGAGTTGTTGCTGTTCTCCCTCTCCCTTTCTCCTCTCTGTAAAACCATGGCCCATCGGCTGCGGTTTCATTTTGGCTCCGGGAGAAGCAACACAGCCCCCGAATCGGAGATCCTTGACCGGGAGAGGGAAGATGACTTTTTCCTGGCGTTCCACACGCTGCCAAGACGGAGCAGTCCTCACGCGTTCTCCCGGCTCGGCGCGGACTGCGGCGACGACGCCGGCGGCTTGCAGGAGGTGGGCTCGCTGAAGAGGAGCACCTCCATGTTCATCCCGCAGCTGCTGGGCAGCGTCGAGGCGCGGCCCACGCGCAGCTCGTCCGTGCAGATCTCGCTGCAGCGCAAAGCTGCCGACGGCTGCGCGGGCGAGAGCGCGCCCGCCGGGCCCCCCGAGGACGCCGCGCCCGGCAAACCCTCGGACCTCGGGGAGCGCTGCGCAGCCCCGCTGGAAGAACGCGCTTCTGCTCGCAGCAGTCCGCAGGTGACTCCCGAGAGCGCTCCGCCCGGGCCGCCGGAAGGGTCGGGACAGCAGACAAACGGAGCTGTTTGCTGTAATCACCGAGTGTT
>JAYRBT010000093.1:70913071-70924042 GCA_036023395.1 Myiotriccus ornatus
GAGAGCGCTCCGCCCGGGCCGCCGGAAGGGTCGGGACAGCAGACAAACGGAGCTGTTTGCTGTAATCACCGAGTGTTTTGTACTATCCCCTCCAATAACCAGGGCAAGGAGGCTCCATCCGCCGCCCAGCGAGACGAGGCGAACGAAGTGGCTTCGGGTTTAAACATAAGTGGAGTGAGGATTCAGCATCGGGCTTCAAGTGCAGACGTGCCTCAAGTTACTCTGCTCCCCTTGGGGTCAGAGGCTCCAAATAATGCTCCCAGCCCCGAACCCCGGCGTTGGTCCTTGCAGCATGTGCCAGATCTGTCAGCAAATTCAGGGAAAAAGTTCTTTGTTCTCCAGTTACAGCAGCCGCAGAGCAGCGGAGCGGGCGCAGGGGGCGGATGTAACTTCGGGTTTACTGGAACCAAGGGGGACAGATTGGTCAGGTATCCTCGGATACGGCTGGAAAGGAGTACTTCCTACCCTGTCCAGCCGCCAGCAGAAGGAATTAGCCCCCCAGCTGATGGGCTGGGCTCGGAACCGCCTGGGAACGGCAGGAACAGGTCAGAAATATCTAGAAGCAATTCGGTAGAGCGGATTCCTCAAGGGCAGGGATGCTTGTTTAAAATCAGACCAGATCAAAACACGAGGCAGCAGCACTTCAGGATTCTTGTCACCCGTGGGCCCGAAGAAGGTCAGGGTGTTGGTAAAGACGGTCGTGGCACCCCTGGTCCCACAGCAGCCGGCGCCGCAGTAAGTACAGTGTGTGCTGTGCCGGTGACACGCGTGTGCCGGTGACACGCGTGTGCCGGTGACACGCGTGCTGCCTTACAGAGCCTGCTGGACTGGAGGCAACTGCAGCACTTCCATGGTTAGTGCTGGAATGTTCTGTGTTTCTCAGGACCGAGCCACGAATCATCTCTGTTTCCAATTGAACGTACCTTTGCTCTCAGTTGTGATTACATCCAGTGTAGTATTTTCAGATCCTACTGTGACATGTTTCTTAATTCGCTGTTACGTCAGCTGGAAAGATTTTTGAAAATCGGGGCATTGAAATGGCAAATTATGTGTTCACGTTTAGTTGGCTGAGACCTTCAGGCACTCTGGTTTTAAAAACAAGTATTTTGGCACCCTCTAAGTGTGATGTATCCACGTGTGTACCTCCACACACTTTAAAATACGTATTGTAGTGCAATAGAAGGTAAGACCACAGGAATCGTAGGATAATTCCAATCAAAATACTGACTTAGATAAGGTTAGATAATTTTGGTTTTCTCCTTCTGGAAATGCAAGACTCACCGTGTTTTTGTGTGCCACGAGTCCTGATCCAAGTCCAGGTGGCTGGGCACAGCTCGGTAAACAGTCTTGTTGTTTGGATTTGCCTCGTTTGGCGTTAAGATGGCAAAATTAATTTTCTGGGTTTGCTTTGTTGCAGCGGGTGAGGATTAATGGTTGATGTTTTTCAACCACTTTTTAAAAGCCCGAAGGAGGAATGAAACCGAGGGGTTTAGATTAGTCATTTGCTTAAATTGCTTCGCTGTGCAATCCAAGCCGGCCCACTCGAGTTGCCGAGCTCGATGGGGGATGCTGTATATAGCTCTGCAGGCTCCAGCTGTGGGAGCAGGCACTGAGGGGACCCCGGGCTCCCAGGCACTGAAACACGGCACAGAGGCAGCTGCTCCTGCAGCAAGGCCAGGGATGACTCTGCAGCTTTCCCATGGAGCAGCTCACGGGCTCCGAGTTACTGCAGAGTGACCTTCTTTTGAGCTCTTCAGTGGGCCTTGTGAGTAGAAAACCACAGAGTATCCCTAAGCTTTTATTTCAAAAGAGTGGAACAAAAAGAAATCCCTTGCCCGGTCCAGGTTTGGTTTCAGGCTGTGTAAGGGAGCAGTTTTGGTCAGGAGTGTGTCATGTCTTTCCTGTCAGCCTGAGAACATCTCAGCGAGAATATTTGGAAGGCAGAAGCTTTGCTGCATTTCTTCTTGATTTCACTTGCTGTATGCAGTGCAGCATTAAGTGTTCTCATACCAAAATTAATCTAAATCTCATTCTGAAAATGAAACGGGGAAAAAAAGTATGTCTGATTTTCCCTTTCCTATTTATTATCCGTTGTTCCTTTCCAAAATCAGCTGCTCAGGGAGAACCACCACAGCATTGCAGAAGTAGCTCCAGGATGTCAAACGGAGCACAAAAAGCAGCAGAGGTCTGTGCAGATGTGCCCCAGGATCTGTGCAGCAGATCCTCTAAAGTCTCTGCTTCCCTCCTCCCTGCAGTAAGGATTTCCATACCAAAGATGTGCTTTGGTGTTTCCAGAGGAGAATGAGAAGGTTGTTCCTCCGTGCTCGCAGTTTTGGTGGCCCTGTGGAACGGACTGAGGCAGCCACATCCCACCGAGGGGCTCAGCCCACAGGGCACTGCCTTCTGTGGGGCAAAAAGCCTCAGAGGAAAAGAATTAGTTGAAACCTGAACCTTTTTCGTGGTGTTTGTCATGCTTGTAGTAAGCCCAGGAACATGGTGGGTAGAGGTAGCTGGCTGGGCAGGGTCCGTGGGGAGTGTGGGGAACGGAGGCGTTCTGGTGCTGCGGGTTTTGCTTTGTTTTTCAACACAGAACATTCCCTGGTAAGGTGCCTTTTTTAGTCTATCCCACAGAAGTGAGTTTGGAGGATGTGTGATGCCACTCAGGCTGTGCCTGAAATACCTGATCCCTTAAGCTGAGGGGAGAAGTCGCCACGGTTTATAGTTCGCAGCGTGAAAAACACGAATCGTGGAGCGTGGCAGAGCAGGGTTTGTGTGCCTGTGACTGAGGGCCGGGGCTGGGAGCAGCAGCTGCTGCAGCCGGATTTATCTCGGAGCAAACATCCGAGCGGGCGTCTGCAGTCCTGCTGCTCCGAGGGCCTGTGACCTTCCAAATAGCTGCTCTTTGAGACAAGCGCTTTGGGGCACGCAGGATGCGTTTCATTACCAGGCAGCGTGAAATGTTCAGGAAAGGAGAGGCTGAGCTTCTGTCTAATTGTGAAAAATTGTGTTTGGAAGTCTTGTTGCAGATTGGTTTTGCCTGGGCTGATATTTCATATGTGGTGCGGTGGAAGGTCTGTGTACTGAGCGTATCCCACACACTGCCACTGGTTATCACTGGGGGCTGTGAGTGCAGAGCTGGATCTGTGGGAAACACTTCAGAAATGGCATGTATTGGACAACTGCTGGAGAGACTGACAAAGGCATCTTTGTTGTGAGCAAAACACAACGTGCCCTCACGAAACGTGGCAGCAGTAGGACTGAATTCTATTCAGTTGAGGAACAGAAATGGCACCTCTGGCTCTGGAAGCCTGCATTTCTCACAGCTCAGCTCTTCTTTCTTAGAAATCATTTTAGGATAAATGTGGTTGTGAAAGTACAGAATTATGCATGCTCCAAAGATACCAGCTGGGATTGGGATGCATCAAGCACAAAGAGCAAGCTCGGATAAGGGGAAGGGCCTTGGATAATGGGAGGCCTCTTCCTGTCACGGGGTGGACTTGAGATGTGTCAGCGGTGAGCTTTGTGTTTGTTTGGGGGTCATTTTTATCACCCAGAGCAGAGCCAACTGCTGTTAACAAAGCTGTGCAGGGGAAAGGCAGAGCTGTTGGCTGGAATCCTTCTCCAAAATTAGTAATTAGCCACTGACAATTACATGACTGCAATTGAGATGAGGAAAAATATTTACTCTTTCTCAGAATCACATAATAACGTATTCTAATGCGTTATTATATTATGACATAGAGCACCGTGGATCTCGACAGTTTGTTTTTCTGGAGGGGATGGATACTTTTTTAGTCCTTTCAGTCCACTCACCATTTTTCTTGGTTTCAGTGACACCTCTTCAGCAAAAAAAGGTTGCTGGTAACCCCTTTGTACCTTTGTGACATCCTGCAGAAAATTGCTACTACTAGGCAAGTTTAAGTCCTTGCCCCCTCTTTTCTATCCCACTGGGAGAGCTGTGGGTGGAATCTGTTTATCTGTGGATTTTACCTAAGAGACAGTGGGACAGTGGGTTTGCCAGAGGGGACTGTTATTTGGTGGGTGATGCAGTTCAGAGAGGGATCTCGGCTTTCTCCTCTAGCGTTGTCCTTCTTGCCTGTGCCACTGCTGTGCTCCGTGCCCAGCCTGTCACCAGCTTCATTTAAATCACCTCCTGGAACTGGCCCCACGCTGGTACATTTTTAGCAGCCGAGTCGGTGCAGGTTCTCTTGCAATCCTTGAACCAAGTCTAAATGTCTGAGAGCTCCAAGGAATAAACAGGTAAAAGTGGGACAAATCCTATTCCTAAGGAACTTGTATGCAACTGCTTAGCTGCCTGTCCTGTATTCGCATGGATGAGACTGGAAGCAGCAGTCACTCCATTAAGATTGGAACTGAGCGTTGGAGACTTTGATGGGATCATGGAACAGTTTGGGTTGGAAGGGACCTTAAAGCCCATCCAGTGCCACCCTGTGCTATGGGCAGGGACACCTTCCACTGTCCCAGGTTGCTCCAAGCCCCACCCAGCCTGACCTTGGACACTTCCGAGGGGGCAGCCACAGCTGCTCTGGGCAACCTGTGCCAGGGTCTGCCCAGCTTCTGAGTAGAGAATTCCTTCCTAACATCTCATGTCTCTCCTCTTTTAGTTTAAAACCATTCCCCCTTGCCCTGCCACCCTCTGCACGTGTAAAAAGCCCCCCTGTCTCCTTTTTGTAAGCACTCTTCAAGCCCTGCGAGGGGCTCTCAGGTCTCCCTGAGCCTTCTCTTCTCCAGGTGAGCTCCCCCAGCCTGGCTCTGGAGCAGAGGGGCTCCAGCCCCTGGAGCATCTCCGTGGCCTCCTCTGGTTCCATTGCAGCAGCTCCACGCGTTTCCAGTGCTGAGGACCACGGAGCTGGATGCAGCACTGCAGGTCTTCCTTCTGTCTGTCTGTGTGTCCCTGTCAGGCAGCCGGATCAGGACAGCTCACCTGCACTCTGGCATTCCTGGGAGGCAGGTGTGGGGCACCTTTCAGAGGCCGCTTTCTCCTCAGAGCTGCACAGGACTGAGGTGCAGTGGCTTTCCCTTCTGGACTGCACACGGCTGAGCTTGCAGACCAACTTCGGGCACTGCTGCCTGGACTCTAATAGGCATTTCTAGAAGATAATTCACGTAGCCCTTGGCTGGAGGTTTGAAATGGCTCAAATGAATAGTGCTGTGATTTTCCTGGCTCTACACTTGCTCTGCAAGGAGTGCAGATGGATATCTGGAGAGCCTCTGCTCTCTGCAGATAAGGACTTTGTTGACAGCTGCAGGTAGAGGGTGATGAATTCCAGCCCTTGGGTCTCTTTAGCTTTCCTGTTAAGGACAAAATCCGTTCTTCTCTCCTCAACAAGAAATCACCTGCCCCCCTTTTAATTCTCCTCTCCCTCAGCTTGCACGTCTGTCCCCAAACATTCTCACTGCTGAGGAGGGGGCAGGTGGCCAGGCTCAGGCAGAGCAGGAGCTGATTTGCAAGAAGGGAAGTACCAATGGCCAGAATGAATTTTGCTTTTTCCTCTTTTCCCCCTGTGAGTGGAGCACAAATAGCACGTGGCCACTAGTGTAAATGAGCTTGCAGAGTCCACAAATCCATCTGTAAGTTTTAGTCAGGTTTTCAGAGAGTCAAGAGTTGGCAGTGCTGTCTTTACCTCATCCCTCCACATTCCCAAAGGAAACGGTTCTGAATTTTGGGTCAGGCATTTTTCTTTTTCTCCCTGCAAGCTGGATCTGTTGGTATTTCTCTGTGAAGAAACCAGAAGAAAGCTTCCCACAGAAAAGCTGCAAATAACATCACTTTTTTTAAAAAAAATCAAGTCTTTGCTCCAGCGTGGAAAAATTGTATGTGGAGTTTGGGTACAGAGCGAGCTCGAAAGCAGAGCTGCGGAGGCCCTGCATCCGTACTGGAAGTGCTGACACGGGTTTAACACTGCAGGTGCCAGCAGAGCTGCCTTGCTGCAGAGCTGGCCCCCCAAAATTACAGAGAAGGAACCAGACAGAGAGTCTTGATTGCTTTTTGTGCTGTTCAGCTGGTTTGCTATTTGAGAAAAGCTGCCAAGTAATGACGAATTTTTGGAACGTGCGTGTTTTCTGCACGTAAACAGAACACAAGTTCTGCACATGAACAGAAGATTTTAGTTCAGCAGCTCTTCTAAAGCCTAATCTACCCTGTTTAGTTGGTTTCCAGGTTAAATCTCATTGGAAAATGTATTATTGCATATGTTCATCTGGAGTCCAGTGCTTTTATCTGTCTTTTCATCTGCCAGGATGGCATCGGGAGCTTCCAATAGTGAGCAGTTCTGTACAGACAAATAAATTAATACAGCCAGCAGTATGACCAGGCAGGTTTGAGTGTCCTAAAGGGATGAATAAATCAAAAGGGTGTGTGGGAGAAGCTAATTCCAGAGCTAAAGGCAAAGGAGTGAGATGAGTTGTGCAAATAAAATACAAAGCGTGCCGTGTACTGAGGCGTGAGTCCAGAGCTGTCAGTGCAGCTTCCCTTTCAGCCTGGGCTGGAAATAACAACTTCCAGGCTGTATTTCATGGATTCCAGAAAAAGAATAAGGGAATATCAGCTTTGGTGTGAGGTGGGAGGTTTTTCTTCAGTAAGAGATTCAGCTCTAAATGTCCATGGCCTGACTGGCCTCCTTCTCTGTTTCTTGTTCAAGTCTGATATTCTTAATCCTGCTCCATAAAGAAGGGGTTTTGATGGCAGAGAATAGTATGTAATCATTCTGTGGAATGAGTAAGGCAGCAGGAGCCCGCGTAGTCCGCAGTAGGAGCTGCACAGTGGGGTGTGGTGCCCCTGGCCCGCTGTGCAGGCTGGGGGCTGTCCTTTCTGTTAGAACAAGTGTGTTGTTTCTAACCTTGAAAACTGAGCACGTGTCAAGATTCTTGGTCTCAGCAAGGAAAAAGTGGTTGAACATGTGTTGGTGTAAATGATGATTAATTTACAGGAATTAGGGCTAGTTAATGTCCGCTAATCACCGTGTCAGTGGCCTCGGCATGAAGTAGCTTTCTGTTCCCCCTGGTCAGTGCACAGCCATCTCTCCCCTCACCTGGTAGAATGCAGGTCAGGTGTCAGATAAAAGTGGCCTTTAGGATTCTTTAATGGATTTTGTTTTTTTCCTTAACATCAGGAAAATCATTAAAGCCAAACTGTGTTGTCCAATATTGCCAAGCATAATGCCTTCTTGAGCTGAGTGCTTCTGGGATCAGCTGGTTGAAAGAATGTACTTAGTACCTTTGGAAAATTTGGGCTGAATAAATGTCAGCGTGCCTTGCCTGATTCCATTCCGGGATCTCATTTCCCTGCCTCCGGAGCCTTTCATGACTCTGATTTCCCTGCCGTCGATGTCTGTTGTTTAACCTCAGCCCACATACCTAAAGCACTGCCTCACAGTCCAGATAAACATGCTGATGGTCCTGATGTGACAGAGCTGGATGCTTGGAAAAGGTGCTGCTCCCGCTCGTGCCTGGCAGTTTATGGGACACTCGCAGGTTGTTTGGGAGAACAGTCCTCACGGTACTGCTGGAGCCCTGGGATGTCCTTGTTACACAAAAGCCTGATCCTGCGTTATTACCGAGGCTGACTTCAATTGCAGTCTCTGGAAGGTTGCTAATAAAGATAGCACCTTTGGCTCCTCCAGACAGAGGGAATTCAGCTGGGAGGTGAGGGAGCTGCAGCTCTGGGAGCTGCACACAGCCCCCCTGCTGCCAGTGGGAATGGGCTCACAAGGGCTCAGATAAACAGTTCCATCCTGTCCCTGGTCCCTGGAGCTCGGGGTGTTGTGCTCAGGTTACTGTGGGGATCGCTGTGGGTGTTCGGGGCTGCCCCAAACTGTTTGAGGTGGCTCGTGGCCAAGTGCATGGTGTGGGTAAGGAGAGGGTGCAACGGCAGAAATCAGTGTCTCTGCTGAATGAAACCTTGGGGGCTTTTGTTTTGCCTCCACCTTACATGTCGGTGCTGGTTTGCAGTGAGCAGGGTGCAAGTTGAGGAGAGCAAATCCAGCAACGGCGCTCGGTAACGGCAGGTGTTACATCGGTGTGATGGGTGACTAAAAACACCGTTGTTTTACGAGAGCAGTTCTCTCCTGCAGAGTTCTTGACTTGAGAATTATTCTCATTTGTATGGAGAAGGCCAGTAAATTTGACCAGAAATAGTGGAAGAGCTGCAGAGAGATAATCCCTTAGATGATTCCCCAAGTGCACGGTTTTGGTTACTCAGTGTGTCTTTGTGGAGTTCGGGCACATTTATGCCTCTGGAAGGGATGTACCACTAACCCCTCTATTTTCCAAGCTCTTTGTTAAAATAGGAGTTCCCTTTTGGACTGGTTTTAAGAGAAAGGAATTACTACTTTTGGATTTTTTTTGTGTTGTCTCTATTCAATTCCCACAGAAGTCACAGTCTGACCATTCTTCCTCCTTCTCATCTGCCTTCTTCAAGAAGCAGGAGGAGGTGAAAGTTAAGGTTTTTAGAGAAGGGGATGTCCATTTTTAACCTTTCTGTTAAAACTGGCTGTCCTGATGCTGATGTTCCAGCAGGCTCACAAGAGCTGCACGCATTCTGCATCTCAGCTACTGCAGTTCTCCAGGATGGCTTAGGAGCACTGAAATAGTTTTAGGGGGAATATAAATTCCCCTAGCACGCTAGAGCATTTCTACTCTTACAATACTTGGCTTTTCTGGAGGCTATATTTCTTTATTGCTTTCTGCCAAGAAAGCACTTCAGTAGAAAAATTGGTCATGACAGAAATAGAGTGAAATCCCAAAGTCTGAATATATCCAAAAGTCTGAGTTGCTGTTGACGAGGAAAGGAAACAGAAAAAGTAGGACATTTCTTTGAGCAGAAGGAAAGGTAGGATATAAGTAGATTAGTGAAGAGGAGAGAAGGAGAAATGGTAGTGCAGGTAATAAAAGATCTGTCACTGGAATAGTTCCTGGTGTTCACAGCACAAGGCAGCGTTAATGAACAATTTGCCAGCTAATTACACTCTTTATTCTGCTTAATGTTGTGTAGCACGGCAGAGCTTCCCCAGCCTCCCTCACCTGCTTGCCAGTGTGTGCAGGAGCAGCTCCCAGCTCCAGGTGCCCTTGCCCCTGGCAAGGCGCTGCGTGGGCCGTGGTGTGGGGAGCCGTGGGGCAGCAGCGCTGCAGGGGAAGGAACGATGTGTTTGCACGGCCAGGGAGGGCTGCAGCGGTCTCTGGGCACCCTCCCCGGGCGGGAGCAGTGCCAAGGATGAGTTGGAGCAAAGGAAGAATTTGGGGGCCTCTCTGCAAGTTCCAAGCAGTAAAATGCAGCTGTTTGTGCTTTGGAGAGCCCCCAGCCCCTCCTCCTCGGAACAGTCCTGCAAACCCACGGCACCGAGCTGGCCTCACATCTCCATCCACTTTCTCCAGTCAGAGCACCATTGTTCTGGAATCCTGAACTCCTCAGCTCTCAAGGTGTGCAGGTGTTCGTGGTACACCCCATTTGCTGCAGCTCTGCACGTTCTCAGTGTACTTCTCTGCCGCTTCAGAAACCAAACGTTTCTTTGCTGTTTGCAAGAGCAGCGTTTCCCAAACCTGACAGTAGAGGCCGTTAATTTCTTCCAGTATTTGCTGGCTCTGTAACTCGGGCAAGGAAGCTTTGAGGGCTCTGAGCGAAGGCTTTCAGCAGGAGTTCCTTGGAAAACTGCTCTTGGAGTGCTGCCCGTGGCACAGCGTGAGCCGAGCGCGTGGGGTGGGCGGTGAAGGTGGTGTGTGCTCTGCACATGAACGACCGCAGCGCCACGCGTTTGCCTGGTGGGCTGGGACACGTGAACTGCCCTGGCCACGGCAGTGTTTGCCACGGGCTGTGCTCCTCCCCGTGCTGCAGCTGTGGGGCTGCTGTGGGAATGCTCTCCTGGCATCGCAGGCTGGGATTACACGGTTCGCAGAGGGCAGGTTTTTCTGTTATGCCGTGGAGCAGATTATTGTGCAAAATGTTTGGAGCTTAGTGGTGCTCGCTGACTACTGCCTTGGGAATGTGAGTCCATCCCACTGTGCCTCACTGTTCTCTCTTGGGGCGTTACAAGGAAACTGCGTAAGAAGATTATTCCATTTTTGTTTTGAGAGGTTTTTTGTCGACAATTCCTTCATTTCTTACAGAACAAGGGACAGAAGCTGCCATAACAGATTTGCTTTCTATCTGTTCTTTTACTTCTGTACACTGATTTTGTTCCTGTTTTCCTCATCCTCTCACTGCTCAGGCCTGTTTTGAGGGTCTCAGGCATCAGCTCCCTCCTCCTGCCAAGGCTGCTTCTTGACCTCTGCCCCGTTTGGTCTGTTCAGTGGCTGAGGAAGAATGGATTCCCATGTTTCCAGAGGCTGTTGGTAGTGCAGCAATGCTAATTCTAGCAGGTATTCCCTCTTATCCATCACAGATGGAGCGCTTGATAACTGAGGGTGAGGAAGCAGCTGCCTGTTTGCAGCCCTCCTGTGTCGTACCTTTAATTACCACGGGCAGCTCAACAGGAGGCCCTTTCCCTGTAACAAATGCAGTAAGGCTTTAACTGGCTGTCTTTTCCCTGACATTGTCCAGAGGTTTTTTTGGCTGTTACTCATATTTCAGGAATATATCAGATCTTGGCGTAGGTGCCCGGTGGTTTTTTTTTGTTTAAATAAGCAGTGGCAATGCAAGAGAAGTAATTTAGAATTTGAATAATTGATGTTTATGTCCTGTGGCTTGCTTAATCTGTTTAAGAAAGGATCCAGTTGTGGTTGTCCCTGTGTGCCAGGAAAGAGACTTTTTTTCCCTCAGCTGTGACGATTTTGGAGCAACAGTGCCTCACGTTGGAAACTGCAGCTCAGGACACGATGTCTCGGCTGTGGGGTGGTTCCCAGGGTCTGCCTGCGTGTTGCAGTTGGGAGAGCAGGGACACAGGGCTGTGTGTGACACCTGGAGCCCTGGGTGCAGTGACACCTGGAGCCCTGGGTGCAGTGACACCTGGAGCCCTG
>JAYRBT010000093.1:70924142-70940726 GCA_036023395.1 Myiotriccus ornatus
GTGTGACACCTGGAGCCCTGGGTGCAGTGACACCTGGAGCCCTGGGTGCAGTGACACCTGGAGCCCTGGGTGCAGTGCAGGGCTGTGTGTGACACCTGGAGCCCTGGGTGCAGTGACACCTGGAGCCCTGGGTGCAGAGCAGGGCAGACCCCGGCGTGCGGGCGGTAAAGTGAAAGTGGGGAGGGAAAGTGTCAGGGAAGCTGAAACCTGACGCTGTTGTGTTGAGCTTCCGGAGGAGAAGCCGGTGTTTGTTTACGCTGGTACCAAGGAAAACCAGAAGATTGTATTTAGGAAACAACCCCCGTCTGTGTGGTGTGCTCTGCCTGCACTTGCACATTGGCAGTAGGAAAAGCCACCGCCCCACCTGCGTTGGTTGGGGTTTGTTCCGTGGTTACATCGTGTGCTCATCGCTGGGCACAAACCCCGAGTACCTTCGGGTTGCTGCTGGGGGTGAATTCATTCCCGTGGCGGTTCCATGGAGAGCAGCGTGGGGAGGGAACCTCTGGCTGTGTCTGAGCAACGTGGGGGCAGGTTGTGTGTACCTAAAATAGTGTTTATTCCGCTAGACCTCCGGGCTGTCGCTGCCCAGGGTGAGAGAAGAGCAGGGTGAATTCCCACCCGCCATGGGTGAGGCAGCCAGCTCTGGGGAGCCTGGCGAGGATGTCAGTGAGGAGTGTGTGCTGGAGAGCCTGGAAGCAGCCGGGGGGGCTCGGGTGGGCTGTGCAGTCGCTCCCTGTGCTGCAGCAAAGGAACCGGGAAACCCGTCCCCGCTGGATGCCCTCCCAGAAATGGGAGCAGTCGGTGAGGGCTGGGGAACTGCTGCTCCAGGTGCTTGTGCTCCTGAAGACACTACGTGTACATTTACGGGTCTGTGTGGGCAGTATTTGTAATGCACTTAAAAATGCCACCTTGGAAGTGAGGGGTGTAATAATCAGAGTTCGAGGTTTTGTCACACGCATCCAGGTGACGGTGCTGGAAATGGAGTGATTTCAGGTGTTGCCACAGAAGTAACCTTTGAATTCAGGTCTTGCTAAATGAGATTTTCCAGTTGCTTTTGTGCATTTTGGGGAGAGTCCCTCTTTCTTTTCTTCTGTATTACTCTGAAGTGAAAACCAGGTTTAATTTCGATTGCATATGTACCGTTCAAAACCGAATTGGTTAGAGCATTCTTGATTAGGAAAAGATTAGTGCAAATATTTATAGCCAGGTTGCAAAGATCCACTGCTAAAATATAGTAAATTGCCATTATTAGCAAATGGAATATGGAATTTGAGTTATGCCTGGGAAGTGCTGCTGAAAATATTTTGTTTAAGAAAGGAGCGGTGACAGTGGCAGCTGAAAGTTTATAGAAATGAAAAGACATTTATTGCAGTTCAGTTAATAAGAAGGAAGAACTATTGCTGAAACTTGCCAACTAAGAATTTAATTTTAGTGTTCCTTTCATCAAATGATAAAGGAATGTAGTAAAATTATCATTGTAGCTTTATTCATATGAATGAGATCAGGAGGTTGATAAGCCTTAGGTGTAGAAAGACACCTCTGATGGCTAATTAGTATTTTAAGGTTATAGCCAAGAACAATTAAACACTAATGTGCATTGTTTCAATTAATAAAACTATATTTTGCTGCTAGGGTTATTATTTTTTTTTAAATAATTAAAAATACTTCCGTGAGGACAAATCCTTGTTTGGTTTTTGGGATCCCTTTCATTTCTAAAGCCTGTGGTAAAGGGACAGTTCAGAAGAGCTCTCTGCAGGTGAGGTGTGTGATTTCCGGTGTCCCTCTGGGAAGGCAGCCTGTTCTCTGCTCTTGGGTTGGTGTTTCTGCTGTTGGTGTGTGCAGCTCTGTTGTATTTACCCTGCGAACCTGGTGCTGCACGAGCGAGACGCTCTGGAGCGCTCTTGGAATGGCTTCCAGTTCTTGGCAGCGATGGCATGTCTCAAGTGCAGGCCTGAAGTGCTGCAGCCGGAAAATGGGCGTAATTCTTGCTTCATTTTACACTGCTGGCACAGGTGCTGATCCAGAGCCACCACACGGTGTTCCCACGAGTGTCCTTGACAGCCTCTCTCATCCCATTCTGTGTTACCCACCAGGAATGCAGGGATCTGAAAAGCTGGGAAAGAACCTGGTTATGATTTATTTAGGCCATTTCCACCTGGGTAGGCCAGGCTCTAATAATTCAATCACACAGTTGTGTACTGAAAAGTGGCACAGGGTGATTGTGGTATTTGAGAAGGGTATGAACTCTGAGCATTTTACTTTAAGGCATTAAAAACCCAGGTAAATTCAGTATAGGGATCATGGCAGCCTGCTCTGAAATTAAGCAACATCTGGACTGGAATGTGGCGTCTGCTTTAACAGTGCACAGAAATAGTACCCACCAATTTTCAGGTCAGGAAGCTGGGAACATCCTGCCCATCTGAAAATGCCGAGGGAGGGATCTGTGGGTGGGTGAGGTGTTATCACCCATCGTGGTGTGTGGCCAGGGACCCAGAACACGTCTGTCAGCACAGTGCTCCCAGGCTTTTGTTTCTGGCTTTGCAGCTTGGGCAGTTACCAAGTTGCAGCCTCATTTTTACGTGCGTTTGTCTTGGGAGTGTCACCTTGTCACCGAAATGTCCCGTGCTGAACAGTTGTTCCACACTGCGAGGCCTTTGGCACAAGTTAGAATTTCAAAGTGGTTCTGCTGTTTTGGAAAGCTTTTCCAGTCGCTGAGTACTAATAACACTTAATGAAGTGTTTCCTCATGCCATTGCCTTTGCTGATGGCTATCTTCTAATATTGATCTTCAATGAGAGCATGAGTAAAATACATACAAACTCCACTACACGGGAAAATTGAACATGTATTTACTCTGTTCAAAATCTATTTTAAGCTGGTATCTTTATGTTTTCTTCAGAGCAGTTGATACTGGAGCATCTGTATTGAAGCAGGAGGTGGCAGGTACTTGGGATTTGCCAATATTAAGGGAGCAATGTGTTAATTCCCTAAAAACAGGGCATACTACCAGTTTTATTTCAGTCATTTCTAGGAAGGCCAAAATCTGTAATGGCAAATCTCACTATTCTTAAAACTGGAAAAACTTCAGGCTCCTTGGTGTTGTTTCTGTGTTGTTCCTTGAGCATCCAGCACAGCAGGATGTGTCCATGCTGTGGGATCACGGAACTTCACCCTATCTTTGTACCACAAACAGCATTCTTATGATGTTATCACATAAAATATGAATTTTAATATTTAACTTAATGCTCTGCTATGAGAAATATGTAAACTTGGCTCTGGAGCAGCAGCATGCACTTCCTGGAATTCCATGCGTGGTGTGGCTATAAATAGGCAGCAGATTATTTGGGAATCACTGGGGCTGATCTGGTGTCACAAACAGTATGTGGAACAAACTGTCTTTTTGGAAGAATGCTGAGTGCTTGATTTTGGAAATGCCTCTCTGAGCGAGTCCCAGGTGTCCTGGAGCAGGGACCAGCTCCCCCACGTGCCGGAATTCCCTGTGTGCAGGTGAGCCGCTCCCCTGGAGCCAGAGACTGCTGAAGGAACGGTACTCAAACATCTTTGTTTCATTGTGACTAGTGTTGTTTCTATGTTTTTTGTTTGCCTGATGTAAAATTCCTCCTTTTTCTGCCTTTTTTGTTTCTCCTGTGTGACAGACCAGAGACGACTTCCTGGGCCAGGTGGATGTGCCGCTCAGTCACCTCCCGGTAAGCAGAGCCCCTGGCCCTTCTTCTGCCAGCCCCAGCTGTGGAAACCCTGGGGATGGGCGGTCATTTCCAGGCACAGTCCAGCCAAACTCTCCCAGCAGAGCAGGAGGCGTGAAGGCAAATGTTCTGGAGAACCAAACCTCGCCCAGAGAGGAACGGCTGGGCATGGAAGGGATGCACCTTTTGTGGACAGATCTGCTGTAGCAAAAGGCTGCAAGAGCTGTGGCATCTATTCATTATTTTAGCTCAAAATTGAATTCTCCGCTAGCAATAAGAGCTCTAATAGCAAGTAATTAAAAGTAATTGACACAGGGTTTGAGTCATTTTATGTCAACAGTTAGATTATCGAGGTAATGTTTGTTTGTTTCTGTTTCTTAATAAATTGAGAGATTCAGTGTCAAGCTGGATCTGTAATTCCCTGAAGCTCCAGTTGCCTGCTTTCCTTCCAGCAGCCAGGATTCTGCATGGACCACAAAATTGCAGCCTAAATCAAGTGCAATTTCTATTTCCATATGTATATAAATAGAAGTAAATATATATCTGTGTATATGCAGTGATTGTTTTAGCCTTGGTACGAACATTTCTGATAGTGTGTGCCGGTTCGGGTGACTAACACAGGCTGTATGTAGTTGGTGTTTTTAACGTTGTACATGTTGATCTTACCTCTGTGACCTTGCAGGGTTTTTTAGGTGTGAATGGGTGCAGTTACTGCAAGTGTTTACATCAAAATAAGGTGTCAGTTTAGCATAATTTGCTCCCCGTGTCTGAATTTGGCTTCTTGCTATTGATGGATGTTATTGTGGGAGGAAAATGGCTTTGTAATGACTTGCAGGGATGTTTGTTTAGATCTGTGGGTTATGGTTGATCTGCAGTTGTAATTCTGGTGTTGTAATAGTTGCAGACTCTGATGGAATGAACAGAAACGTGTTCTGATGGAAAGTGCCTCCTTCCATTCTCCTGGGAGCTCGTGCCATCTGAACCGTGTTGTGCAGGGTTGTTTTATCAGTGCTGGTGTGGATATCTCCATTTATGCACCTGTAGGCACAGACATACTCTAAATACTAAGAAGTTGTAAGGAAGCTGAAATTCTTGTGGAGTAGGAAGTTTTCAAGATCGCAGGCTTTGTGAGACGTAGGGTTGGATGGAAGTCAGTGATGTAATCTGTCTGTGAATGTTCTTTATGTGGCTGGACTTGTGAGTAAGCCCTTTAATTTGCCATTTTCTGCCCTGCTCACAGACTGAAGACCCGACCATGGAGAGGCCGTACACATTTAAGGATTTCCTCCTCAGACCAAGAAGGTGAGGGGAAGGCCCTGTGTACCTGAGGAGATTTCTTCCTGAGGCACTTTTTTGTTTGAGGCTTGTTAAATGGAACGTGTCTCTTGGTCTTCCAGCCACAAGTCTCGCGTGAAGGGTTTCCTGAGGCTGAAGATGGCTTACATGCCTAAAAATGGTGGCCAGGAGGAGGAGAACAGTGATCAAAGGGACGACTCCGAGGTAAGGCTGAATGCTCCTGGAAGCATTCGAGAGGTTCGAGTCGAATTGTCAGAGCAGCTGTACCTTGAGGGGTAAAGGCCTGGAAGCAGTTGGTTCTCTTTGGCACCGAGCCACCAGGATAACACCCAGCCACCTTTGGGAATCCCTCTTTGATAGACAGAGGGGGTTTGAGTTCCTTTCTCATCGAAATGAGGTGAGCACCCATTGAAAGGAGCTTTTTTCCCTTCATTCCTAAGCATGGCTGGGATGTGGTTGATTCCAGTGACTCTGCGTCTCAACGTCAGGAGGAGCTGCCGCCTCCTCCGCTGCCTCCTGGATGGGAAGAGAAGGTGGACAACTTGGGACGGACTTACTACGTCAACCACAACAACAGGACCACCCAGTGGCACCGGCCGAGCCTCGTGTGAGCAGCCCAGGGCGGGGTGTGGGGGGAGAACTCCTGGGGACCTTCAGCTGGAAAGGAAACAGTCCCTTCTTGTGCTTGGAAGACTTCCCCACCCCCAGCAAATCACAGAGACACGTAGATATTCTGGGTAGTTCCAGGAAATCTGCGGGAGTGGGAGGGAAGTCAGTGCATTAAACAATGTACCTTAAGAACACGGGGAGACAGATGTGGGATTTTTCAGTTAGTAATTTAACAGGAATAAATTACTTTGTTCTATAGAGGCTGTTGAAAAGGTAAGGAAAAAAGTCAACTCTGTTAAGTTTTAATGAGGTTGAACAGATTAGCTTGGAGATCCTGGTTATTCCTCAGTGTATAGGCTGCATTCCCTGGATGTGCTAACAGGATGCTCCTCTGCAAGCTGCTGGGATGTGTGTCAGGACTGAGTTTAGAAATAACTGACAGTGTGAAGAGTAATCACTGCCAAGGCCACCTGTAAACCATGGCCATGGGCACTCTCTGGGAAGGGCCACCTTGTCTAGACCGTGCTTTTCTTGCCAGGAAAGGCTGGACCACATGACCCTTGAGGCCCTTCCCGACCTGGTGTTATGTGTTCTGAGACATTTGGGAAGTGCTGCCAATTTTATTTTCTTTGGATTGAGGGAGCGAATGGTCTCCTAATTACGAAGCGTGACATGTGCATGGATAATCGTTTTTATCACCAGAAGCATTACCAAGGTTTTGAAGGTGATGGACAAAGTATGGGTTTAGTTTAATTTGGGTTATTTTTGTGTTCTTTCCCCCCCCCGCAGCGATGTGGGCTCAGACTCCGATAACAACATCAGGCAGATAAACCAGGAGGCGGCTCACCGGCGGTTCCGCTCTCGGAGGCACATCAGCGAGGACTTGGAGCCGGAGCCCGTGGAGAGCGGAGACATTCCCGAGGTGTGTGCGAGCCTGGGCTGTTTCTCGTTCGTGAGCTAATTACCACCCAGCAGAGATTGTCGTGGTTTTACATGGTGCTCGTGGAATTGCCTCGGAACGGTGCCACCAGCACAGGGACAGTCGGAGCGGAGCTGTGCTGCCAAGGCCCTGTGCAGCTGGGGGGGCACGGTGCTCAGTGCTGGGGGAAACGTTTATAACGCACGTTGCTTGTCGTATATACGCTGATAGAAACACCTTGATGTTCTGCTTCTGAATAAGGGGAATAAACTGTAAAAAGAAGGGAGTTGGACTGGCTGGAACTGCCACGTGCTTCAGTTTTCTGTAGTGCCTTGATTGAGGGCAAAGAGAAGCTGGTGCTTGTTCCTCACGGTGTAGTGATCACGTGAAAGGCAAAGAAGGCTCGGTCTGTATAAAACCCTAACTTTTATTTCTTGTGTTTTGTTAGCCTTGGGAAACCATCTCAGAGGAGGCAAGTGCCAGTGGAGATTCCTTAAGCTTGTCACTGCCACCCCCTCCTGCATCCCCAGTGTCCCGGACCAGTCCTCAGGAGCTGTCTGAGGAGCTGAGCAGGAGACTCCAGGTCACTCCTGACTCCAACGGGGAACAACTCGGCTCTTTGATTGTACGTGACGTGCTGCTCTTTCCGGGAGCCTCTGCTGTTGTTTAGGATGATCTGAGGCACTTGGACTCATGGGGAGGGACTGCTGGTGCCAGGAAAACATGAGCATACAGTTAGCATTACTTTCCAAAAGCGCCTCACGGTGCCACCGTAGAACAAACTGCCTCAAACAACAGATTTCATAATCAGATCTTGTTTCTTCTTTGTGTCTTGGGAAGTTCAAGAGTTAAAAGGCAAAGACGAAAATTAAGACTGAATTTTTTTTTTTTTTTGAAGAAATACTATAAATCTTTAAGTAAATTAATTTTTAAGAGTTTGAGCTCTCATCCATGGTAACTGATCTTGGACTTATTTCCTAATGCCTTATTTTGGTCAATAATCCATGAATTTGTTCATGTTGACATTTCTCCTTTGTTAAAATGAATGAACCTCTTTTTTGGTGTGTTACATATGAAGGGTCACTGTCAACAGAGAAATGTTATTTACCATTAGATAATGATTGTTTAAGGAGATTATGTTCCAAAGAGGTTAGTACCTGTAATTAGTGAAATTACTGAATCACCTGCATGTTTTCGGACACGTTAACTCATAGGCATCTTTCTTTTGTTTTTCTTCCAGCAAAGAGAACCTTCTTCGAGGCTGAGGTCGTGCAGCGTGACAGACACAGTCGCTGAGCAGTCACAGTTAACCCTGGTAGGCCAGAGCTCCCTTGGAGTTCTTCCTTTTTGGTTGGGCATTCTCTGATTCTGAATAACACCTTTCCTTGGATCAGTGACCAGTGTGAGCATCTGACTGTCCCCGGCAGTTGTGGAGACCAAATTCCCGTGGGCCTGGTCAGCAGCTCTAACGGGGCCATTCCTGAGAGAGAGAAACCGTGGGAGTCTGGGCACAGTCACACTCCCCTCAGTTATCTAACGTGGAAATTCAGGTTACTGCACTCCAATACGCAGTCAGTGAGGAGGGAAACTCCTCCGAGGGGTGTTCCCAGCTGGGGGAGGAGAGGGCAGGAGCACCAGCTCTGCCTGGAACTGGAGCAGCCACAGGACTCTCCTAGCAGGTGTATGTCTGTGGCCCATAAATTGATTTTAATTGCAATATATAAATCTGTCTAACATCCAAAAGGAATTGGTCCTTTGCCTGGTTGCAGTGGAAAGGAGCCTTTTTGTGATAGTCATGGTATGACAGACCTGGATAGAATTGCAGTTCTTTGCTCTGAGGGACTCAGGGAAGCAACTGCTGCAGGTTTAGGGAAGGAGATCCTTCAAGCAGGAGAAGATAGAAAGATGTTTTGTAAGCAAAGCTTCTCTCTCCCATCAGAACCAAGCACACCTTTGGTGCAGCTGACAGGAAGGTGTGCTTTTGAATAAAACTGGTCAGATTGCAGAAGAATATTTTAAAAAAATTATGCTTCCAGGATTTTTCCTCCAATTTTGTATTAGAAATCTGTCACGTGTGAATCTGCAAGCAGAAAATCTGTATATACTACTGCAATATTACGTATAGTGTATCAGTAAGTTTGTTGCTGAAGCTGCTGCCGCTCCTCTGCCGGTTCTCTCTGTCGCTCTTGGGCAGACGTTTCCAGAAACCTCTGAGGTTTCCTCTTGGTTGAGTGTTTTCCCGTGTCCTGGAAGTCATGCAGTGTACCTGCAGCATGATCTGCCTCCTTCCTCTCCGGGGGTGTGCAGGGGGCTGCGTGCCAGGGCAGTCCCGTGGGACCCTCAGATGTTCAAACCAGCAGCACTGAGAGCGCTGCTCTAAAACATCATCTTGCCTGATCTTAACCAGATTTAATCCTTCCTGGGCCAACGATCAGTCCTCTTCTGGCAACTAAGCACATTCTTCCTTCCTGAATGCAGCACTTGGAGGTCCTGGCTTGGTTACCGGTGATTGATGCCTTTTACTTCTGCTGTTATCTTAAAGATTTTTTTCTGTCGAATCTCTCTCTCTTAATAAATGTGATTGTGTGCGATTCCTTGCTCCTAAAGATGTGACAGTAAGCCGTGACCCTCCTCAGTAAATGCGTGTGTCATTCATTATCATTTAACAGCAGAGTGGTCCCTCTAGGAGAGCTCGTTCTTCAACTGTCACAGGTGGAGAGGAGCCAACGGTAATAAACCTCTTTATCAAGCACTACCTCTAAGTAAAAGGGGGGGACATTTAGGTCTTGAACAGGGAGGATTTTTTTTCTTCACAGAGCAGACGTGTGTTGAATGAAATACAGGCACTGAATCAAGAGTTACACATTCTTGTCTCAAATTTTCTCAGAATTTCTCAGAACGCTGCGGTTGCACTCGAGTACTGGCGTGCTTGAGGAGTGTGCACCAAGGAAGTGCCATGGGCTCCTGAAAAATAGAGCACTACTTCTTTAAAAAGGGAGCCTGGGAGCAGCAGGGGTTGGAGACATCAGACCAGTGTCCATGTAGCTGTGTTTGCAGCTTGCATCTGTCTTCCCTTACTCCTCATTAGGCTAATTAATTGTAATTCTTAAAGTTGTTCTTAATCTGAGAGCCGTGGAGGTACAACAGTGTTATCCTAGAGCTCTTAATGATCTTATTTAATGCCAGTTTCTTTTTCCAGCAGTTGGTCAGCATTCCAAGGCTGGATTTGTAGTTTGATCATCCACTAAAATTCTTGATGTGCTTTGCTGAAAGTGGAATACAAGGAAAGGGGGCTGAATTTATACTGGACTCTGTCAAAAACATCCCATTCCTTAACCTGATTAACTGTCAGTCTGAAGTGACTTATTTCATGGAAATCATTTCTAGTAGCCATCATAAATAGCTTCTATGAATTTGTGCCCTCCTAGGTAATTTGTTTCAGAGGAAAAAAGTTTAATTTAAAATTGGTATGTTTGCTGTTTATGTCTGGGATATAAATAAGTCTTAATTTGGGTGTTGATGCATCGTTCTGTAATACTGTCTCTACTGACTGGTTGTTGAATTTTAGAACCAGTGGAGCACACTTGGAAATAGCAAATGCCTAAATGAAGTGCCTGAGTCATTCTTGGTTAGTTAATTGTGCTAGATTGACCTGCAGTGCAGAGGTGCTCTTTTGGCAGAGGATCTGGTCTTGGTTAGACATTTTACAGCAAAATATGAGTATTTTTCTGCAAAAAACGGAGTTCCAACATCCCTGACCCGTCATTACTGCAGCTGTGTCCCAGATGTTTCACCTCATCATGCTGCAGCTCACTGACCTCCCCCGTGTCTTCATTCAACACTTGCACTCAGAGCCCCAGATCTGTGCAGGAACTGGGACTTAAGCTGGATTCATGGTCTGAATCCACAGGTTTTATCTTCAAAGGCTCCATTTCTTTGGGCCTTTGGGCACCTGAGGTTTGCAGACAAGCAACTTTGAAGTCTCGGGGTCACCTGGATTTTGTCACCCCCTCCTTGGAGCAGGACCCACAAACCAGACTTGCAGCCTCAGGCCTGAAAGCAGTGTCTTTCTCGCAGTATCTGATGGAAGCAGTGTCCTTCTCCTGGTGTCTGAGATGTACCTGAGGCGTGGGGGAGTGTTTGCAGCCCACTTACTGTGGTCATTGACTCAGGGATTGGGAACCATCAGAACAGCCACGGAAAAGGTGTTCTCCTCATTGCCTGCCAGCTCTGTGAACCAGCACGGGAGGGAAAACAGCCCTTGGGTCTTCACTTATCCATACTGATAAAAGGAAAAAAAATCCACTTCCTAAGCAAAACTTGTTAAAACACAGAGTTCCTTTTCGTCACTGTGTGTAACCCGTGAATTAAAAAGTTTGAGGGCACATAAGCTTGGCTGTTTGCTGAACAAGATACCTGAGTCTGTGGCAGACTGATCCAAAAGATCTCTTAGGGGAAAAAATAATTTGACTCAAAGAGCTTGTGCTAAATGAAATGAGAAAGCAGATTTTTCCACGTGCTTGTTGTGATTAAGAATGGTATAAGTTAACGAGTCGCTTTTTTAAAAAGGCAACAGACTTTGAACTGTTTTTAGCTATTATAAAATAATAATATAAGTGGTAAAATAATGCAAAATAAGAATACAGTGGTTTCTTGCCCGAGCAGCCGTCCGTGGCCTACGTGCACACCACGCCTGGGCTGCCCTCGGGCTGGGAGGAGCGGAAGGACGCCAAGGGCCGCACCTACTACGTGAACCACAACAACCGCACCACGACGTGGACACGGCCCATCATGCAGGTACCCTGCTGCAGGCACAGAGCAAGCACTCAGCTCGGGCTGAGGGCAACTGCGCTTGAAACGGCTTCCAGAACGCTGAAATCTAAGGGCAAAAGCCCAGGTGTTGTCCCGACGCCTCAGGTGAATGATAACAAAGTGCAACGATTGAGATGGTTTTTCTTTTGCCTGTGTTAAGGCACAGATCAAGCTGGTTGCTGCAAGGGAAGGCATTTCCAGAGAGGTGCAGAGGAAACTGCTAAAAGGAGGCAAATGTGTTCTTAGGATTGAATTTGAAATTGGCCTGATCCATTAATAGAACCATGAGTTATTGGCCCTTCCAACAGAATTCCATGAAATGCTTATCTTTAGTGAAGAACGTTTAAGGATAACCATCCTGACGACAATAAGCAGCACCATCGTGTCAGAAGGGCCCTGCCCGTGGCTGCGCGGTGTCTGTGCCCTTTGTGACTTGGCTTTGCCCCCTCAGCTCGCCGAGGACGGGATGGTGGCACCGGGCAGCAGCAGCAACCACCTGAGCGAGCCGCAGATCCGGCGGCCCCGCAGCCTCAGCTCCCCCACCGTCACGCTGTCGGCCCCGCTGGAGGTGAGGACGCCGCTGGCCCTGCAACTCTTGTTCGCCTTTTAGCTGTGCAGCACAGCCCCTTGGAATTCCTTGTCTTTCCAAAGGGTGTTTAATGTCTTTTAAGCCTCTTTCAAAGTAATCCCGAGTGCTGTGGAATGGTGTTCACTGCCACGTGCCTGAAAAATAACTGAGCTGGCTCCTTAAACAGTCAAAGCCTCTGTGTGTTTGACGTCTGGCAGTGTGATTGGAACCGTTGACTCAGCTACTCATGGCTGTGCTGAGGAGAGCAAGTTCTTCAGATTTCCTCTTCACACTTCGAGTTTGAAGAGCTGTGGCTCACGTGGCCTTTAGGCTTTCTTGTAGATGAGATACATTTTGTCGTGAAGCACAAAGCACTGCTTTTATTTTCCCTTGGTTAAATGAATTATGGACACAGCCAGGGCGGGTGCAGGGGAAGGTACAGTCGGGTGTAAATACTGGGGGCACTGTCGTTGCAGAGAGAAGGGACTGGGACCAAGTCCTTCGCAGCAAAAGGCTCGGTGTGTTAGAAGGAGCAGATAGAGCTAATTGAAATCAGTCCCAGCACTTAATTCTAGCATTAATTACATCTGGAATGAAGAACTCTTTGCTGTGAGGCTGAGTGGGGTGTGTTTTGGTGAGCAGTGGTGGTGTTTCCTGCTCCACAGGGCATGAAGGACTCTCCGGTGCGCCGGGCGGTGAAGGACACCCTCTCCAACCCCCAGTCCCCACAGCCATCCCCCTACAACTCCCCCAAGCCCCAGCACAAGGGGGCCCAGAGCTTCCTGCCCCCGGGCTGGGAGATGCGCATCGCCCCGAACGGCCGCCCCTTCTTCATCGACCACAACACCAAGACCACCACCTGGGTAAGGGCTGTCCCCGCTGCTCCGGCACCGGGGGCCCTGCTGTGAAATGCTGCTGCCTGTTTTCCTGCCTGCACAACCCCCCCCTAGGGTGGCACTTGCCTTGTCTTTGTTTGTAAGAGCCGAAAATGTGCATGTGGGTCTCAATGCCCTTGTGGAGTGCAGGCATCGTAAGGAGTGCTTAAGGCCGTGGGTTTTGCAGCACATCCCTGGAGATGCCACACTTAGTGCAGTCAGGTCTTAACTCTTAACGCTGAAAAATTCATTGTAGTGTGGGAATCCTAATAAGCCGTGTTTTGGTTTATTCTCTAAGAAATAAAAGAATAACTGTAATGTAGGAGGATTTCCAGGTGACTCTGTGCTTGACTGAGTTTGTAGATCTGCCTCGATCTGTTGGATTTTCAGTTCCGTGTTTGTGTTCCAGGAGGATCCACGGCTGAAGTTCCCCGTGCATTTGAGATCCAAAGCGTCTCTGAACCCCAATGACCTGGGTCCTCTTCCTGTAAGTGGCACTGTGCCTGTGTTGTGTCCTACACCCGCTGTCCTGGGCTCTTCTCTGTCCCTGCCACTGGCACTGGGGCCTTGCTGGGACTCGCCTGGGCTCGCTGGGGCCCGCCCGGAGTGCTCGGAGCTCTTCCCGTGCCACCGGAGCCGCTGAGCTTCCAGACACTCACCCGGGCCTTGCTGGGCTCGCTGCTTTCGGCTGAGCACTTGGTGCTGAGGACAAATGGAGCAGGTTGTTCCAGGCAAGCTCTGGGAGTGCACCAGCGTATGCTGGGGTTCAGAAACCTGAATAAGTTTTGATTTTTCTGTGAAACTTGCATATTTTGCAGAGGAAACTATAATTTTAATGTCAGAAGTTTTGCCGTGCTTGTAAGCAAAGTATAATAGGGATTTCAAGTCATGTCAAATGCAGAGCTTTGCTTTGTTTATAAAACACCACATCCTTAACAGCAGAGAGTAAGGTGTGAGAGCTGCCACATTCCTGGTCAGGAGCAGGAATGCCCTTTGGCTTTAGGAAACAGCTGTGGGAGTAGCTGTGCTCCTGCAGTTGTTCAGGTACCTTGGGCACCTGTTAACCTTGGAGACACTGGAGGGCCAATTACAGTTTGTTGTGTTAACTGCAGGAGGTGGGACCTGCAGTGAAACCAGGACTTTATTGCTGGGAACACATAATTAGTAACTGCTTTCACCTCAGAATTTAACTAGAGTTTCTGACTACAGAATTTAACAAGGGTTTCTCAAAAAAGATTGCAGCGAAATAATTTCTCCTCTATATTTTATGGAAGTCCAGGCTGGCCAGCGTTGCCTGTCCCAGCACCAGCCATCCCTTCTCCTTTCTGCACTGCAGTCTCCTGGGAGATGAGGAAGGGGAATAGATAAAAAGGGAAGCCCTGAGGACGAGCCTAGGACGTTCCTGTCCCACTCTGCTGGGATCCTGGGTTACACATTTACAGTGGCTTTCAGAAGTAGGAGCAGAGACTCTCAAGCTAAGCCATGATGGGCCATCTGTTCTCTGTGATTGTTTGCCCACAGCAGGAAATGGGTGTAAGTCCTGTGGCAAGAGGTTTCCACTTGCAAGCTTTACAAAGAAATTCCCTGTGTGAGATGCAGTCACCTGTCTGATTACCCAGGTCCGAGTGTGCCTGCATTTCTGGCTTTGCCGTAACGCCTTTGTGGCGTTTGGGTTTCCTGCCTCACCACCATCCCTGGCAGTTGCAGGAGGTGGGCAATGCATTGCTTCAGGCTGTGTGACACTGGCACTATTTTACTTACTTGTCTCTTTTGTTTGTTTTTATTTCCCATTTCCAGCCTGGCTGGGAGGAAAGAATACACCTGGATGGAAGGACGTTTTATATAGACCATAGTAAGTAAGCACTCAGGCGCTAGAGCGAACAGACAAAGGGAGGTACCGAGTATTGAAGTGAAAGCTTTGTGATTTTACTCTTCATTTAGGAAGCCAGGTGTTGATATGTGGAGACATTGATACCAGAGACTTAGTGCCCTCCTACGGTACTGTACATTCACTGGAAGCTTGCTTTAATTGGCTCATCAAGCTTTGTCCCTCTCTGACTTGTGAAGCATTAACATTTCCTCTCTGTGGTTTCTTTCGTTCTTGTTGATATTTTGGATTCGTTGTTGTTGTTGTTGATGATCCCATGGCTTATTTGCACTTAATTAATTAAAATATACACTAGGAATAGAAAATAAGATGAGAAAAGATCCCGTAGCCACAGCTCCACGTATAGGCAGTGGAGCAATTAGCACTGAGAAGTACTTTGCTCTGCTTTCAGAAGGTTTGTGGCAGTGCTGATTCTGATCTTATTTCCTATTTAGAGCATGTGAAACTGCACCAGCCCATTAATATTCTCCAGTTCTGTTAGTGGAGTTCTAGTGTAAGTGATGTTTCATTGTAGACTTGTCTTCCTAGAGCATCTCAGAACTGCTGTGTGAGTTTTGTTGGTGTTTGGACACAAAGCAACCCACAAAGGCTGGGCTGGGTCTTCTTCTTGCTGTTTTTGGTTTGGTGTTTTGTTGGTTTTTTTTAAGCTTCAAGACTCATAATGAGATATTTCTTCACAGCCACAGCCAACTCATGTAACTCACTCAGAGGAGGGTACATAGAGGTTAAAATCTAAGCTGTTCCCTGTGTTTGACAGAATCAGTTTGTCCCTCAGTCTGAGTAACAGACTCCCAAGCTCACCTATAGAGATGACACTATTAAGTCATTATTAAGGTAATACCAATTTTCCAATGGTGTAAATAGTTTTAACTAAACATTAGAAATAATACACTCGCCAAGCAGCAGAGGAACGTCTTTTATTATCCTTTCTCTCTTGTGTAAATTGTTTCCCCCAGCAGAGGTCTGGAAATGTGACTGTGGCGAATGATTCCAAACTGCTGCCACTCAGGAGTCACAGGATAAAACTGCCCCCTTTCAAACACTTGTATAACTGCTGAGCCTCCCCATCTCTCCTAAAAAGTTTGAATTCTTCAGTCACCTAAAGCTATTTGAGCATGTGTTAATCCCTGAAACAGAACGTTAAAGTGGTACATTAATTAGAATTCTCCGAAGGATTTGTAACTGTTAGAAAGCCAAGTGTGTTTGCGCCTGAGTTCTCTCTCTAGTCCCTTTTGATCTGAGTGGGTTTAGCTTTTTTACATGGCAGTTTTCACCGCAGTTTTGGGAAGTTTGTGGCAACGCCTGTTCCCAGCCGATGTGCCTTTGGTCCCAGCCTGATGCCCCGCTGTTGCCACGGCAGGTGTGCTGGGGGGCATTGCCAGGACACATTAACAGGGCAGGTGCTGACAGATTCATCTGCTGCTCGTGGCTGGTTCCCCCGGTGCAATTTAGAGCTCTGCTGCATAATTCTCTGACACCGTTTGTCCTAGTTTTGAAAGGTTTTTCTCATCCCTGGGAGAAACTGCAGAGAATTCCTGCAGCCAGCACAGCCCCTCTGCTGGTAAATTCTGCAGTAACACCAGTACTGGTGCGGCAGTGGGTGTTACTGGTGCGGCAGTGGGTGTTACTGGTGCGGCAGTGGGTGTTACTGGTGCGGCAGTGGGTGTTACTGGTACGGCATAGGGGTGTTACTGGTACAGCAGAGGGTGTTACTGGTGCAGCAGAGGGTGTTACTGGTGCAGCAGAGGGGTGTTACTGGTACAGCAGAGGGTGTTACTGGTGCAGCACACGGTGTTACTGGTGCGGCATAGGGGTGTTACTGGTGCAGCACACGGTGTTTGTTACTGGTACAGCAGAGGGTGTTACTGGTACAGCGGAGGGTGTTACTGGTGCAGTGGAGGGTGTTACTGGTG
>JAYRBT010000093.1:70940826-70953772 GCA_036023395.1 Myiotriccus ornatus
GTGCAGCAGAGGGGTGTTACTGGTGCAGCAGAGGGGTGTTACTGGTGCAGCAGAGGGGTGTTACTGGTGCAGCAGAGGGGTGTTACTGGTGCAGCAGAGTGTGTTACTGGTGCAGTAGAGGATGTTACTGGTGCAGCGGAGGGTGTTACTGGTGCAGTGGAGGGTGTTACTGGTGCAGCACGCGGTGTTACTGGTACCAGCATGTGTGTGACAGTAACACCCTCCCTGGCTCTCTGGGCCCTTGGCTACCCCGTCAGCCTCCCTCATGTAGGAGCTGGTGGTCCCTGCTCACTGCAGCCTGCACATGGTGCTGCTGTTCCTCCCAGGAACAACGACCTTCCTGCTGGAAGGGGTCAGCAGGGGAAACAGCCCTTCTCCAGCCATCTCCAGTTATCCTGTGACGTATCAGCAGGAGTGTCCTAAATCCGAGCCGCAGTGACCTTTCTGTGCCAGCAGCACTGGGAATGTGTGGCTGGGATTGTTGTGTGCGTGGCAGGGGCTCCCAGCTTCGGGGAAATAGTGGGCCCCTTGGAAAGGGAGGGAGGAGAGGGAATCCTGCAAGGCCCGAGAGCCTGCTTGAGGAGCAGAGACAGAGTACTGTGTTGTGGGAGGGCTCAAGGGAGGTGGCAGATTTTCAAAAACGTGCTGCGAGAGGAATGAGTTTGTTACCCACGTCCACCTGGGATAAGACAGAGAATCCTGAGCTGCAGTTCCAGGTACGCAGTTCGTGCCACACCCTTCTAGCATGGAATACCATTTGTGAAATGAAGTCCCTGTAGGACTTTGGGAAGAAACTTAGGCAGAGGTTTGTCAGTGGCACTGCACGCCCTGAAGTGTGGAGAGCAAAGAGCTGACACGTCTCAGTTGTTTCCAGTAGCGCTCTCTCTGATTTCACAGGAAATTGTCACCGTGATTTGTGGCTGCCAGTGGAAAGCAGGTGTAAGAAATGAATTGGTACCAAACCAGAGAACTTAGTTAGAAGGGAATTCCAGTGAAGGGGTTGAGGCCAGGTGGGAAGGGCCGGGCTGGGCATCATTGCTCCAAGCATCTCTGGGGTCTGTGGAGCTCAGGCTGACAGCTTTCCAGCATTCCCATCAGTGATAAATAGCCTTAAAGGGAAATCAAGTAGTATTTTAATATTAAATTAACTCATAGAACAAATGTCTTGAAATGTGCTTGCAGTCCTTTTGAATTTTCCCCAGTTAACATTTGCTGAATGTCACCTTTCAGATCCCAGTCCCTCTTAAACCAGCTTGGGATGCTCAAAATTTACAGGGCTTTTCCAGCTCTAGAAACGTGGAAAATACAACGTTAACTCCTAACCCCGAGTTCCTAACCCAGTGCAGTGTCTGCAGCAGACAGAGGGGGTGTCCTTACCCTGTCAGCACAGGCCGTGGGTGACTGACCCCTCGCCACTGCAGGGGCACCTGGCTTGTGGTTCGGAGCCTTGTCTTATTGTCGCAACACCATCGTTCTGTTGTGATTGCGTTGTGTTCAGAATCTTGGGAGGATCAGCTGTCTGGAGGCAGGGAAGGGAGAGTTCCACCATGGTCCTGTAGAACCTTCCTGTCACCCTCCTGATGCTGTTCAAAGCTGCGGATGGAAAGAACTGGGCTGTGTTGTGCCACTACCAACATCTCCTTTGGTCACAACTGGATGATCTCTTGTACCATAACTGGACAATTCTGTCTCTCTGAATGGTCCTGTAATCTTCTCGTTAAATCAGAGCCTAGGAAAAATGTTATTCCCCTCCAAATTTTAAAGTATGACATTTTGGCTGCTTTTCCAAACAGTGACTTAGTGTGTCACTGGACAGCGGTTTGGAGTTCCTTTGCCTGTCAGGCCGTGTGTCTCCAATCCCAGCCCACGTTCAAGTGAACATTTTCACTCCTGCTGACGTTGTCAAAGCAGTGCAGGTCCCCTGGGGCTGGGGTGGTTCTGCGTTTCTGAGTGGAGTGTTTTCAACTAAACAGTGTGTCGGGGCAGGTGCAGGTGGGGGACACAGCCTTGGCTAACCCTGACAGACCGAGCTGTGCAGAGCGGTAGGGAGAAGAATCCAGCAGGAATTCCCGGCGCGGCACCGGAGAAGTCACGGGATCGTTTCCTTGTTATTTGCAGATAATAAGATTACCCAGTGGGAAGACCCCAGGCTGCAGAACCCGGCCATCACGGGCCCAGTAAGTGCTGCTGTGGGATTTTCCATGGAGCGCAGGGATCCACTGGAGCAGGCAGGAGCATCGCCCAGCGGCAGGCCCTGCCTGCTCCCTGCACCGGGGGGGTCACCTGGGAAGCGGGAGCTGTGCTGTGGGAAGGGCACTGGTCTGCTCTGGATCCTGAGGCAGGAGAGGCTGGAAGTGTCAGACCAAGTTCAGACTGGAGAAAAAGACAGTTTAAGAGACGTAAACCCTCCTGCAGGTAAACCAAGATTTGAGAATGTCAGCCTTAGAAAAAACAAGGACAGCATTTTACTTTGGTATCAAATTTTCAAAACATCAAAGACTGACTGACCTTTTTATGCTGATTTATGCCAGTTTATGCCATTTTATGGTATTCTGAGTGATCAGACTTCCAATCCTAGGATGTTTCCAGGTGCCAAGGGTACCTTTTAATCCTGGGTACATCCTCAGGACCTTCAAGGCCTTCAGAATTCAGCAGATGAACTGCTGCACGGTGTAATTCTAATTGCTTATTAGTAAGATCAATAATAATAATAATCATTTGTTTGGCCATACTTGCTTTTGGAGGGATTTACCCATTTCTCAGGCACTTCCAACCTGAGCTCCTCCTGCGTGGTGCTGTACAAATACTTCTTGGGCCTCTTCCCAGAAGTGCTCAGCTTAAGTCATCTGATCATCAGAGTAAAATGACGTGGGTTTGTGGGATGTTTGAATTTCTCCTGGCTGCTGTTCCCGGCGCAGGGTGGGTGTAGGTGAGCCCATGGCACACACGTGTAGGTAGCAGGGCTGAATGCTGTCGGATATCCGAGTGCTGAGCAGCTGGAATGACGTGTCCTCCCGGTCCTCTCCCGCCAGGCAGTTCCGTACTCCCGGGAGTTCAAGCAGAAATATGACTATTTCCGGAAGAAGTTAAAGAAACCCGTGAGTAGATCCGTGTGGGCCCAAGTAGGAATCAAAAACAGGCAGAAAAGTTTGGATTTGATTAATTTCTCGACAAAAATGATTTCTAAGTCTTCAAGACACGCATTTTTCTAGATAAATGCAAATGCCCTTAAAATAGAGCTTAGGAATATCACTCCTTTTCTCTGTTTTTTTTTTATTTGTTACTTTTCTTGTTGTTTTCATCCAATATTTATCATAGAAATCTCCAGCACTGTACTGGAACTGGCCCAGTTCCCCCCGTGCTCTCAACCTGTGGACTGAGCACTGGGAAGCAAAACCAAAGGGAACTTGAACACCGTTTGTCTGATCTGTCACTGAGTTGTTACCACCGGTTAGGAATTTGCCCAAAGATTTACTTCTTGAGACTTACAGGTGTAATCTAATCTTCTTTGACACAGGCTGATATACCCAACAGATTTGAGATGAAACTACACAGAAATAATATTTTTGAGGAGTCCTACAGAAGAATCATGTCCGTGAAGAGACCCGATGTACTCAAAGCCAGGCTCTGGATTGAATTTGAGTCAGAAAAGGGACTTGACTATGGAGGTGTGGCCAGAGAGTGGTTTTTTCTCTTGTCCAAGGAGATGTTTAACCCTTACTATGGTCTCTTTGAATACTCAGCCACGTAAGTATCCACTAAATATTTCTGTTGCCATGTGTTACCTTTTGCATAAGAGGCAGAGTTGTTTGGGCAGAGTCAGCCCCTCCTTCCCAGGGTGTCCTGGGCAGCCCCACCACCCAGTTCCCTGCCCTCAGAGAGCCTCGGGCATCGTCCTGGCAAGCCCAGAAAACATTTCCATCACTCAGACAATATCCAGGGCAGCAAAGCTGCAGTTTTGGAGGGCAGCAGTGGCGAAGGGAGCGATGTCACACGAAAGCCTCTTCCCTCTGCTGCCCAGAGTTCCAGCGCTGCCGTGGAGCGAGCTGGGAACGCAGCTGCTCCCTCACCCTGCAGGAGCTCCCCAGCGGTGCCCTGCACAAACTGGGGGCTGTCCAGTGTGGGAATCCTGGAGCAACCCGTTAGTGCCAGTTGGAGAGGGAGTGGGTTTGGGTGGCAGGGCTGTGTGCGAGCCCACTGTGCTCACAGGGAGTGTTGAACAGGCTGTAAAGGGGACGTGCAGAGGCTGTTGAAGGGAAATGGCCTAAGCACGACTCATTTATTTACGTATCTGGTTATTTCAAGACTTGGTTCTTTAGCTATTTTTTTTCTTTCCCCAAAAAAGGGACAACTACACACTTCAGATTAATCCTAATTCAGGTCTCTGTAACGAAGACCACCTGTCGTACTTCACGTTCATCGGCCGGGTGGCCGGGCTGGCCGTGTACCACGGGAAGCTGCTGGACGGTGAGTCCCCTGCCCTGCCCCTGAGAGCAAGGACTGGCACTGCTGGAAACTCAGTGGGCATGCACAGTTTACACTGTCTTACTCAGCAAATGGGTTTCAGACAGAGTTGTGCTCCTTCCCCCTCTTGAGTTAAACCTCCAGAACCAACATTGCTACGGGATTGGTATCAGCCATTCCCAGGCAAAGCTACAGCCAGAGCATTCAGGGAGGTCAACTGCAGTGTATTTTGATATGTAAAATTGTTACGGGAAGACTCAACGAGAAAATGCGATTTCTGCTGAATTTTGAAATGCCACCCCAAGTAAGCAGATGTTTACTGACCAGATCAGTAGTTCACCTGGTTTTCTGGTAGCTCCTTTGAGAGAAGAGTGGGGATTTTAAAGGCGATAGAGTGCCCTGAGCATAATTGCCCAGCTTTTCGGTCTCTCTGCCAGCAGTGGAATATGGTAATTAGTGGCATAATTGTTGACATGGAAAAATTGGACTTGCTGTGCCTGAACAAAGTGGAGCTGCTGTGATGCTGTGAGCAGTTCCAGCTGTCACTGCCAGAGGTAACAGGAGATGCCAGGTGTACCCTGCAGCAGTTGTACCTTTATGGAAGCTGCAGATGCAGAGCAGGGCGGGTAACGCTCCCCTCTCTCTTCCAGGCTTCTTCATCAGACCTTTCTACAAGATGATGCTGGGGAAGCCAATAACTCTGAAAGACATGGAGTCAGTGGTAAGACACGTTTAGCCCGTGCCAGCCTTTGCAGTCCCGTGGGTTTCTGGAGCCCTGATCCGACGTGCCCATTTTCAAACTGTGTCACTGTGCTCTGCCCCAGGACAGCGAATACTACAACTCCCTGAAATGGATCCTGGAGAATGACCCTACAGAGCTGGATCTCATGTTTTGCATAGATGAGGAAAACTTTGGACAGGTGTGTGAAAGGTTATTTACATCTTAGGGTTGGTTGTCGAGCAGTGTCTGGGGCTGAGGGTGATCCTAGAGGAGGGTGGCACAGTGACACAGTGTGGTGTTGGTGGCACAGTGGCACAGTGTGGTGTCAGGGGCACAGTGAGGGGCTCTCTGCAGTGCTGTCTCAGAGGCAGCTGGTGCCCAAAGGGAAGCTGCCAGGTTTAAAAGGGTCACAGTGTGTGGGTGCCTTTCTCCATTACAAATGAAAGTTTACTTGGGTGCCTTTTTTTTTCCTTCACGTCTTCCCTTTGTTTACCTCTTAGACCTGGATTCTGGCTCCAGGTATGACTGGTGTTGGGACCACGGGGCCTTTTTTTAACAACAGACTTCAGCATTTCAAACCATGCCTAGAAAGTCCTTTTTCCTGGAGGTTATAGCATAAGGTTATGAGTTACACGGAGAACCAAGGAGAATACTGAAGCCACGGGATGGGGAGGTTTGGATGGCACTAGTTGGTTATTGGCAATTTCCACTAGGGATTTAGCTCCAAATTATTGCCAGCCTTTCTCTGCCAGTTTTCCCTTCTGCTGACATGAGTTTGTTCTCTGACTCAGAAGTGTAAATCCATTTACTAATAATTTCCCGGTACTGCTTGTAAAACGCTGCTCGGGGAGAGTGGGTTGTGCAAGAAACGTGGCCTCTATTAACAGGTTTTTTTGGTCCTTTGAAATACAGACATATCAAGTGGACCTGAAGCCCAATGGGTCTGAAATCATGGTAACAAATGAAAACAAGCGGGAATACATTGAGTGAGTATCCTTTACGGAAGGTGCCCCGAGGGTAACAGCTGTACTTACAGCTGACCCTGCTGCAGTTCTGTAGTTCGTACTGCACCAGAACATCGGGGGTCCTTGGAAAAGAAAATCTCACTGCCAGCACTGTTTTGATCTAATCAGATATAAGAACAAAAATGGAGTACCTTAAATTACGTGCTTGGTTTTCCTGAACCTCCCCCTAGGAAATGTGTCTCTCCAACATCTGGCTCGAGCTCAGATGAGCCAGAAGGTTTTCTCCAGCCTTGCCCTCATCCCATTGTCCTCCTCTGCTAGTCACAGACCAGGATTCCAGTGCCAGTGTTCCTACCAAAAATCGGCCAAATCTGAAATGAGGTTTAATTTTCAACTTTCTCCATTTTTCCACCTACCGGGATGTAAAATACTAAAATTCAAGTAGACCTGCTGGCATTTTTAACCTGGGGCTCTTTCAAGGTGAAAGACATTAAAATTTCTACAGTCATGCAAATTGGGAATCCATTTCCAGTGCCTGGACCTGCATCAATTCCATGGCTGGAATTGATTTTTTATGCCGGGGCCTGTGAGCTGTTTGTGCTGTGGGTGGCTGGCACTGAAAGCAAGCCTTTGATGATGCAGTTTTATTCATCTCCTGCTTTATTTACAGGGGAGGTGCTGTGTCATGACAGCTGTTCTCAGAGCCTGTAGGCTTTGCTGGGAATTGTTAATTGCTCAGTGCTCTGGAAGAATAAAAGTCTGCTCTGTAGGTACCTACAGGAGTCGTGTTGCACGCTAAAGTGAAAATATTCCCACTGTGACTTGGTCATAGTCACGGGTGGTTTGGGTTTGAATTTCAACAATTCCATCAGTCTCAGCTGATAAATGGGCAAAGCTGCCCAGTTTCCTGAACGTGCTGAAGTTGGAAGTGAGAAACTGAAAGCACTGGGGTCGCTGCGATCTCGGAACACTTGGCTGAGACCTGCTGATGAGTGTGTGTTTCTGAGGGGGTTTTCTTTCTCTCTGCAGCCTGGTCATCCAGTGGCGGTTTGTCAACAGAGTGCAGAAACAAATGAATGCCTTTCTGGAGGTGAGCTTGCTCTCACCAAACTGAGTCCTTTTTCTGATGCAGATTTCTTACCCAAGGGTGTCTGTGTGAAGGGAGTGGGGAGCTTGGCTGGGAGTGCAAATGGAATGCTTATGGTTTATGATTTGACAGTTTTCCCTTGTCTAAGAATATATCATCTTTCCCTTATGAGAGTGAGGTCATTCTCTCTCAAGCTGAAATTATTTGAGCTTGAAGTAATTTGGTCACTGATTTTTTTTACGAGGATTTACGTGGGGTGAGAATGTTAACTTTGCTTTGCTTCTTTGTAGGGGTTCACAGAACTGCTTCCTATTGACCTGATTAAAATTTTCGATGAGAACGAGCTGGAGGTGAGTCAGTGTGGTGCCCAGAGCAGACAGCTCTGACAGATGTGCCATGCTCTGGGCTGCTCAGTCGCCCCTCACTCTCCCGGAGGGAATGTGCAGACAAAGCTGCCTTGCTCCGAGTGGGAAATGAGGTGTTTCTCCCTGATTAATAAATCTGTTCATGACGTACGAAGAACTGCCCTTAGGGAGGTGGTTGGGGCGTGCCTGTAGGTGGCTTGGTGGCTCAGTGCCATGGTGCCAGTCACACTGCAGTCCAGCACCAACGCTGCTGTCACACTCAGGGCAGTGTGCAGCAGCTCTCCAGTGACTGGAACACCCTGGGAATTCCTCGAGGGAAGCTCCAGCTCTCTGGTGTTTCCGTAAATGACTGAAGGTCAGAGCCCAGAGCAGGGTGGCCCCTTGTTATTCTGAGACTGTGCAGTGACACAAACCCCCCTAACACCCCAGTGCTTTGCTCCCCTGCAGCTGCTGATGTGTGGCCTTGGTGATGTCGATGTCAACGACTGGAGACAACACACTATCTACAAAAATGGCTACTGCCCCAATCATCCCGTTATCCAGTGGTTCTGGAAGGTAATACTGGCCCTCCGCCTCTGTTCCTAAAAATGAAGGTTAGTGCCCTGGTTTGCAATCGTTTTTCTTCATGGAAACCGCTGAGAATGGGGTGTTGTGCCAACAGGCTGTTCTGCTGATGGATGCTGAGAAGCGCATCCGGCTCCTGCAGTTTGTGACCGGGACGTCTCGAGTGCCTATGAATGGATTTGCTGAACTTTACGGTGAGCTGCTCGTGGCAGGACAGAAATCCTGCCGTGGCCCCCCTCGGGCATTAAATATTAATGTCTGAGCTTACTGACTCTGCATGACACTACCTCTCAAACAAGCTCGGAAAGAAAGAACCACATTTCTGTTGCTTCAGTTGTATCTGTGAGGGGTGAAAAATCCAGCCCCCAGCTGATGCCAACATTTCATGTGAAAAAATAATGTTTTGGTAGTTTCTGCGGTGTCCAACAGTTTCTATTTCATGTGGTTGTTATTTTCACCCAGGTTCAAATGGTCCTCAGCTGTTTACAATAGAGCAGTGGGGAACTCCTGACAAGCTGCCCCGAGCTCACACCTGGTAAGTCACCAAAGCAGAAGGGCCACTCTGGGGACCGTGCTCAGCTCTGGATCCTTTGGTCCAGGGGGCTTCTTTGAGCCTCACAGACTAAGAAACTGGCTATTATTTTATTGTTCCCCATCCTAGTAAGTGGATGGAAGGAACTACAGCAAGCCTGACATCCCCAACAGCCACAGAAAGCCCATAAATTGTGGGACAGTTCAAAACAAACAGAAGGTCATAAGATGACTTACTTGACCCCTGGTTGACAGAATTTGCAAACATTGAAAGCATCCAGTACAAATCTGTCATGCTCTGTGGCATTTCGGGAATGCAGCTTTTTAAAGGAAAACTGTGCGGAATGGGAAAACTGATATTGGGGATCTTTCAATTAAAAAAAAAACAAGAACAGAAAAACCCCAACAAACACAGCACGCTCCAGAGTGAACCTTCTAATTGTCTCTTAGCTTTTACCTTTGGAAGACTTTCTCTTGGATGTTTAACCTTCTTTTTCCCCCGGAGAGAGAGGGTCTCTCCTCTAAATCCAGAGCATCTTTGCTGAGCCTCAAGAAGCCAGTCTTTCGACAAGGATGACATTTTTTCCATCAGCTAAATACAGTGAAGGGCTTTCTGTTGCCTTTTTTTTTTTCCTTTCCTAAGTGATTTTTACCGAATTCCTGCTTCCAGGAAGACAGCACGTGGTTAGCGGGGAGCTCACCGGGGCAGGTGTGTGCAGGGGACGCTGTGGATGGAGCACGAGCTACACTGTCTGCCGAGGCCCCCGGATTGCTTCTGTCTTTAAAAGCGTGTCTGCTTTTGCCTGGACGGTGGAGTGACTCTGTCCCTTGTCCTTGCAGCTTTAACCGCCTGGACTTACCTCTGTACGAGTCTTTCGAGGACCTGCGGGAGAAGCTCCTCATGGCCGTGGAGAACGCCCAGGGCTTCGAAGGGGTGGATTAGGCGGGTGCCCTGTCGCCCTGCGAGCACGTTCTGCTGCAGCCTGGCCCTGCCCGGGGCACCCCCAGGGCCTGTGGGGAGCAGTTGGCCGGCGCCGGGCCCGGGATGGGAGCGGGATGGAACCCTCCCTCCCTCCCTCCGGCAGCGGGGGCCGAGCCCCCGGGTGGGACCGCCCGTCCCCTGGGGGGGCCTCGCCCGCCCTCCCCGCAGCGGCTGCCACCGGCTCACATTTCAGCAGGACTCACTCTATTTATGTTGTGCCTCTGTAGGCAAAGCCCTTAATAAATATTTTACATAATTTCTAATGACAATGAATGGAATTAATCATTTTACAGGTATGGTATTACAACTCATGTTTACTTTTTCATTGATTTAGACATTTTCAGATTTTATTTCGTTACAATTAAATATCATATACTTGGAAAAATGAGCATTTTTCTTAATTTCGTACCAGACTTGATGCCAGTGTCATTTTTTTAAAGCACATTGAGGCTTGTGTTCCCAAACCTTTAGGAGAGTAGGAGAAAGCTGTGTTGGAAGCTGCTGTATCTCAAGAGCAACTCTCTTCATTAAGCACATCAGTGTTGTTCTGTATCCAGAAGGATGGGCTGGAACTTGCATTTTGTAAGTACTAGAAGAGTGTCAGGGCTGGGCAGAGCCCTGACACAGCATGTCCACCTGCCTCGGTCCTGCCAAGCTGTACATGTGCTACAAAGCATCGGGGCTGGGATTGGCATTAATCTTTTAGGAAAGCTTGCTGAACTCTGTCATTCTCTCTGTACGGTGACTCTCTTTCCACCCTTTCCCTGCTCCTGTTTGCAGTGGAGACGTTTGGAATGAACAGTGGCACTGTGGAACACAGCTCTGTTCTGGCTCCTGTTTGTGTGCACTTGCTAATGAACCTCATCAACACTGGGGTTGTTTGTTAACTGCACTGACTCTAAAGGTACTTTCTCTACCACAGGGAAGGTAGACCTGGTTTGAGCATAAACGTTAATGTGATTTTACTCCTGTCCACTGCACATGTCCTTCCTGGTGCAGGATCTGTCCGTGGTGAATTTGGCTGCTGCTGCTGTATGAAAGAAAACCCAACCAGCTCTAGAGCTGAGCCTGCAGACAGTGTTCCTCAGCAATTGTTTTTGTGATTTCCTTTTTTACTTACTCACAAAGATTTATTTAATATGCAGTGCTATCGAATCCTTTTTGTTACCTATGACCTGTTGCATGCCTCAACTATAATGTCTGAGTTGCATCTGTTTTGTGACGGATTAAAGGTGACAGATTTGTGCTTGCCCCAGTGCAGTGACGTGGTGACAGCACTGCTGGACAGGGCTCCAGTGACCCGCAGCTCTGCCCAACCTGTTCCCAACAGCCAAGCGAGGTGACACCACATGCCAAAACAAAATCCCCCCTTTCGAGTCCCGTCCTTAGGTGGCGTGGCCAGCCCTGTCCGAGCGAGCTGCCACACTCCGGCTGGGAAGGAGCCTTGCTGCCAGCAGCGTTCTGCCAGTGGTGCCACGTGCCTGAGGAAGGGTAGGGTAGGAGCTGTACACTGGGTAAGATTGATTCTCTGTTAAACACACTTCCTGACATTGCTTTCTCTCCTTTTCCATTCGAGGAGTGAGCTGGAAGACGAGACAGTGGCTGGCACCCACGTAGACAGAAACGCTGTACTGATGCTTGCCCGTGGGGAGAGAGTAGGAAAATCCAGGTATTCCCACTGATACGGATGTTACGCACAGCTGGTTCTAGCATGGAATCCCTCGGGGAAAGGGTCGTACTCCGAAATTTGTTCTGTCTTCCCCTAAAGGCTTTCTGGTGAGGTCCAGTGCCATCCACCAGAACTTAGGAGCTGCTGGGGCTCTTCTGGCTGTGGAGCTGCAGTGCCATCTCAGGCGCAGATGAAAGCAGGCACCAGCTGAGGAAGGTTGTGCTTAACAATCCGCTGTTCCTCCTGGTGTGCTTGTGCTTCATCCTTCCCCTCACCCTCTAAAACAGGTGCACTAATATTTATCTACATCAAAGGCCTTTCAGCTCTCTAGAATTACACAGTGACATCTGACTAGAAGACAAGGTTTTCTTGTTTGGATTCTTTTTAGATTTTTCCAGAAGAAAGTCGAGACTGGTTGGCTCCTCAGAGCTGCTCCTCAGCCCCACGGCCAAGCCCACAGCCCCTCCCAAAGCACAACTGGGTAGTGTAGCACTGAGGCAAGGCCTGTTCCCTGAACTGAGATTGCTGGGCACTTGAAACTGTTGTGGGTTTCAGTTCTAGGAACCAGTTTTTAAGTCAAAGCAAGCCCCTGGCTCCCTCAGGGAACAGCACAAGCACTATGTCCTTATGGACACAGCGACTGACCCAGCTGCGTGGAAAGGTGTTACACACACATGAGTAATTCAGGGCATCCCTGAGAGACTGCAGAGAGCAGAGAAAGACACAGAGTTACACCATTTATTCTGCCCCAGGGTTTAGCAAAGGGGGCATGAACACTGTTGCTTTCCTGATCCTGAGAGCTTCAAGGAAAATAACTACTAAGGTGGCACTGAAGATGCCACTTTTCAGACACTCCTGCTCCAGAACCAAGGCCCAGCAGGTTTCTGTGGGAACCTGGATAATCTGGGTAGTTCCAAAGCTGCACGTTGCTGAAGCATCATCCCTTGGGTACATGCATTTGGTACTTTCAGTACATTTAAAGGCAGTTTAAATCAGAATGAGGCGACTTGGTGACAGCACAGGCTCAGGGACCTCAGAGCCCTCAGCAGACAATGTTCACTATGGACTCTCCATTCTCATCACTCCTTCTGTAGCATCCTCATTTCTCGCTGAGACTCAGGTAAATATTTTAAAAGTGGGTTTTTAAAAACAGAGGGTTTGCCAGTGGAGGGGGCGAGTTGCAGAGAAACGGACGGAGAAGAAGGAGAGCATCGGGTGTCTGATGAGCTGCACCTTCTGGACTGCAGGGAAAAGTCACTGTTGGCAATTCCAGAAGTTCCAAAAGTGGGAAGAAGATGCTGAATGCAGAGCTGGGACCGTGCACTGCCTGACCCGCGGCACGGGCAGTGCCGGCACCGGGGCCGGCTGTGCTCCCGGGGCTGCCCGAGCGCGGGCACGGGGACAGACGGGCAGCTCCGCCCGGGCTCCTGAACACGGGGCTCGGCCCCCCGATCCCCGGGGCTCGGCCCCTCCTGCCCCCCGATCCCTGGGGCTCGGCCCCCCCGATCCCTGGGGCTCGGCCTCCCCTGCCCCCCGATCCCCGGGGCTCGGCCCCCCCTGCCCCCCGATCCCCGGGGCTCGGCCCCCCCTGCCCCCCG
>JAYRBT010000093.1:70955376-70965662 GCA_036023395.1 Myiotriccus ornatus
TTAACTACCCCAGATTCATCCCCCCCCCCCCAAAAAAAAAAAAAAACCAAAAAACTGATTTTGTTTCATCTAAATTAACTCAGCAGTTCTGTCAAAAAATGTCACCTTTGCCCTTGCTTTTCTCCCTTAAACATGTTCACTTTCTCCCGGACAGATTTAACAGATTCTACCTCAAAATGCACAGAGCTGGTTCTGCTGCCTTCTTGGACAGCATCTTTTCTCACATTTTCAAGTCCTCTGTTGTTCAATTTCTACATCCAAAAATTACATTTATACTTTCAAACACTATATGTCTACATTTATCTTACACTCAGAGATCCTCTATATAATACAGTAGATACCGGGCTCTATTTTGAAATCAATTTATATAGAAGTTATGAACAGCAGTGAAACCAACACTGCCTTGGGTGTGATCAGTGTAAATGTCTAACTAAACAAACAGCAAACACAAATCCACAAAAAAACCCCAAACCAACCCACTTATGTCCTGCTGAAAGGCAGGGTTAGCCAGCTCTCCCCACAGCAAAAGTTTAAAAACACAACCCCCCCCAACATACTCATTTCTTCCAGTGACACCTGCACGTCTGTCAATGCTTGGGAATAGTTCCATCCAGTGGTTTTCGAAAAAAAACCCAAACCAACCAAACCGAAACCCCAACCCCACAACACAGCCCAGCAATTCCATCCGTGCTCCTCACTGGAAATGAGAGATAAACTGTGGCGAGGTTGTGCTGTGCATGGTTACAGACCGCCCGTGCAGATCCTTACCCCGTGCCGTCTGTCCCTGTCTGCTGCCAGCAGCGCTCGGCAGCCACTCGCCCGCAGGTGACGCTGCAGCAGCTCTTTTAGCAGTGAACAGGTCTGTTTTCAGCTCCTTCCCATCCTGACACAGGAAAAAATCCTGCCCTATCCATATTAATTCCTCTCCTTTCTCCAGCTCGCCGCATAAACAACCACCACGCCGACCCACGGGTGCAGCTGCACAAGAATCCGACTCGCAGATTGTGCCAGCACGGCTCAGAGCGGGGGAGCTCCGAGCTCTCACTCAAATCACACAGGGCTGAAATGCCCATTTTCCTCTTCCCAGGCCCCAGCTCTCGTGTGCCTCAGCGTCTCCAGCACTGACAAGCTGAATTTCCAGCTCTTCTGTCACTCCACGTCTCACTCTACATAAACCCGCTGTCATTTACACTCCTACGTTACACCGACACCAGAAAGCCACCAAGGGTTGGTCACAGCGAGCCAAGAGGAAACACTCCCTTTTCAAACCCCCCCAGGACGGGCATCCCAACGATAAATAATCTCCCAGTGATTACCACTGATTATTCTCCCCCTTTTAGATTCAGGGCCTCATGCAAACTTAATTTATTCTTTCCCAGACGCATCTGCAGTTCTCACCCAACATTTCCTGCCACTTGTTGTGGGTGTGTCATTAACGTGACAGATTGGTCTCCAAGTCTCAAGTGCAAGATAAACTTGGGATATATTCATTCCAAATATACCCTGCTCCAGTTCTATTATCCGACGCTTTGCTTTGCTAATGTAGCATGGCTGGAAATGACAGATGTTTCACCTGGCCTCTGGGATATTTCCAAAAACTCTGGGATCCCCAGGACAAGACAGACAGGGACCTACTAGAGCAGGTGCAGAGCAGGCCACGAAGGTGATCCAAGAGCTGGATCACTCTCTGGATCACTCAGAGCAGCTCTCAAATGAGGGGAGGCTGAGGCAGTTTAGGTTGCTCAGCCTGCAGAAGAGAAGGCTCCAGGGAGATCTCACTGCACCCCTCTGGCACATAAAGGGTGCTTGTTAACTAAGACAAGTTTTTTGCAGGGCCTGCGCTGACAGGGCAAGAGGCAACACCAGTTTTAAACTAAAGAAGGGCAGGTTTAGGATTAGACTTAAGGAAGAAACGTTTTATGATGAGGGTGGTGAAGAACTGCCTCATCCCTGAATGTGTTCGAGGCCGGGTTGGACAGGGCTTGGAGCCACTGCTGCCCTGCACAAGTTATAACCACAACTTCCATTTGGCTGCCGTGGGCAGAAACAGCTGGGAGAGGCCTGGGGCTGCTGCTTGCTCTGCTAATTTGGACTAATTGCTTGTTGCACCTTGTCGCTTCTCCAGGCTCCCTGTGCGCTGCCGTGTCTGCACCACCGCAGCTTTCTGTGCGGGCCTTCCTCCGAGCCGCGGCAGACTGGATTTTCACTTTACAGACCTCCGTCACTGCTGGATTAGCCAAAGGACACGACCTCTCTGTGAAATCAGTTCTTAAACAAAAGGCAAACTTTGAGCCTTGCACTGAAGTTAAAAGATAACAGGGCCGGCCAGCGGGTCGATGCCTGGCAAACAGCGGGCGCATGCCGCGGGCAGACGCCGCGGGGCTGCACCTCTCCGTGCGCTCGTGCAGAACAGACCCGCAGCTGGAAGGGGCCCTTTACCCGGAACACAACCACAAAGGAACCTCTCAGTGCTTCAAAGTGGGGTGACACCGTGTGCGAGTCTGGGACCTTCCTTCCTCTGCAGCCCACCTAGCGTTGGGTGAACCGAGACCTCCCTGTTCCCACAACTGACGACATTTTCCCCACCATCCCAGGGATCTCCTGGGCTCCAGTGCCTTGCTCCTGTGAACAACAGCCTTCAAGAAAAGCGTGAAGCTGGAAACACTAAGCCTGCAGCGGATTCGCTGTCTCTGATTACACAATAATAACATAAGTACAAGTGGTGCTTCCACGTTCCATCAATGCTGGCTACAACACGCACATTTTGGACTCATCATTTCCCAGCTGTGCCCCTGGGTTCAAAAACAAAAACAACAACAAAAAAAACCAACAGGAGCATACAGTCCAAATTATTAATTCCCCCCCTTTTTATAAAGGACTTTGACATTTGATAGCGAGGCAGGAAACACCTCCCTGTCACTTCTTTCTGCCTTCGGTTTGCAACAGCAACACTGAGTGAGAGTTTGCACGTTGGCCACTGTTTAAGGGAGAGCAAACGCCCAGGACACAGGCAGGGGTGTCACATGCTAGGGAAGCAGCCCCAGACAGATGCATGTTTCCCAGAAACACCCCAGATGTGACAGATGCTCCTGGCCCACGCGTGGCAGTGACGCCGTGCCAGGAGCACGGGGAGCAAAGGCCCGGATAACAACTCCAGCCTGGCAGGCTCCTGGCACAGCAAAGCACTGGTAAGGATTCCAGGCTGGTAAGGAAATGCAGCTACCTTGCCCTGAGGTGGCTTTGGGCTCTGAGTTTCCCTGTCCTGTTTGCTGAGGAAACCTCTCATGGTGAGCTGCCACCAGCGCTGCCGTTCCTTTGGTGGCTTTTAGGACGTGGAAAAGCTCATCAGGACTTCGGTGCAGAGACAAACCACAGGAAGAGGCAGCGCAAGAGAAGAAAGGGATGCAAAACTCTGCTGCAAACCTACAGCTCCCGCTGCCTGCCTTGGAGATAACTCCATGCCCTGCTCCTCCAGCAGGTACAGTCACTGATCTCTGGGCTGCGTGAATCAAAGCGAAGGCCTTCAGTTCACGCAGTAACTGCTGCCATAGCACAGACTGAGTGACATCCAGGCCCTACGGAAATCAGCAGGAATTCTTCTGCCAGCAGTGCTGCCACATCACTTGTAAAAGTAGAGTTCTCCCCCTCTCGCTGCCTTTTAAGACATCAACTGTGCAAATCCAAGTAACTCTTTCTCACTCAACATCCTTCAAAGTAACTTCAGGAAACGGCACACGTGAGCTCTGAATTCCTACCTCTGATCTCCCCTTTCAATCAGATTTCACCAGCAGCTATGCACTGGACCGTGCCTGCTCCCTGGCCCCTCGCAGGCAGAACCACTGCCCTGCTGTGGGGCTGCCCGGGCAACTCAGCAGCTCTGGGAGGCGAACCCACCTCGTGAAACCCGGTGTCTAGCTGAGTTACCCACCAATCCTAAATGAAAAGTGGGCTTTATGTTCCCCTAGCACTTAGGAATTGTGAAACACACCCGGTCTTGCTCCACCAACCGCTCAGTGTCACGCGTGGCCCCCGAGTGCTGTTCGCTGACCCGGGCAAAACACGAGGCCTGAGCAAAATGATTAACGTTTAACACGCCCAGGTTCACGTGTGTCAAGCAGCTCCAACATGCCCTCGACAGAGGCGATGCAGGAGGCACGTTCCACCACCCCAAAGCGTGCGTTCCGGCCACCGAGCCAGCCTGCGGTCACAGCCCCCCACGAGCGGCTCCGCGTGTGCAGCCCCACCGGTGGGCACCCCGCGGGCGGGACCCGCCGGGAGCTGCCCCGGGGCACGGCCTTGCCCGGCACAGCCCCCTGCCAGGGCACGGAGCGGTCCCGGGTCACCACCCCCGGCTGGGGGGGCTCCAGTGCCGGCCGGTGACCGTTCCCGGCGTCCTGCCCCGCAGTCCCACACGCAGCCGTGGCTCGTGCCAAACGCAGCCCCACGGCCGGGCAGGGGGACGACAAACTCCCGTGAGTCGGACAAACATCACCGGTACCCGGAGGAAACATCCCGCTGGCCGGGGGGCGTACAGAGTCAGAGTTGTAGGTGCGGTGGTTTGGTTTTTTTCCGGTCCTAATAAGCTCCTGTGGAAGAGAGCCAAGTTTTCAGGAGTGTTCTGGGAACTGCAGGTGAGTTCGAAATTTCATTTCCTACAGAATCAATCCTGCAAGCACTAATTAAACCTTGGGGGTCTTCTTGGTAAATGGAGAGAACAATCTCCGAATCCCTGAGTAAGCCTGGAGAGTAAATAATGTTGAACTGGCCTCAAATTGCATCACTTAAGAGTCTTCACTTGGACACGAAATCAACTGATTTTCTCTTGATCGTTATATGAACACAAGCCTATCTTCTATTTAATAAAAATAAACATTAATTCACCGAGATTACTAAAACAAGAATTGCACGTGTTGAATTGATGTCCAATACAACAGCAAAAATACCAAGAAGTTGGGAAGTGTTGTTTTGTTTTGGGGCCAGTAGAAAGTTTTAGCTTTTAAAATAAAAATGTCCCCAAAGAGCAGCAAGCTGATACCAGTGACTCAGCAGTATCTCCCAATAAATATCCATACATAGATATATAAAGTAGGCATTTGTTGCAAACCAAACCAGAGTTTCCTCCCTTCTCCCTCACTCTGGGTTTCTTCTCTTTAAAAAAAAAGTTTACCTTTCACGGGTGGATCTCTTTTCTCCATTATTTAAAAGCAAACAAACAAAAAAACAACCAAACAGGAAAAGGCCAAACCAAACCAAAACAAACAAAAAAACCCCAACAACTAAAATAAGAGAAGAAAATTAGTTCGACCAGCAAAGCAGTTCCTCTCTGCAACACTAATAACAACACCACAGGATAGTGAGGAATGAAACACAAGAAAGGAATTCTCAAAATCCTTTTTCTCTGATCTGTATTCTGTGCACAGCACTGTGGAAACTGGGAAACCTGGTGAGGTTGTGGCCACGGATTTCAAGCCCTGGGCACCTGCACTGGCAGGTGATTACACAGGCAGGACGTCTCCAGGGTGTGTGGCACCAACACGGAGCACCAGGTGTCTGTGTCCACGGTGAGGTAGAGCACGTTCTTGGTGCTCTAATCCAGCAAACCCATGCCCTGAAGGTTTGTGCAGAACATTTTAGCCCTTCCAGGGCTGCAGGGCACAACAGCAACGAGGCCTTCGCCCGAATCTCCTGCCCAGGGCAGGGCCAGCAGCCCGTGGGGTCACCCCGGTGCCGTCCACCAGGCGAGGGCCACAACGTCAGTCAGCACACTGCAAACCCACAGAACTCCAGGAGCCGAGTCTGGAAAAAGCCCTAGAAGACAAAGCAGGCAGAAGGCTCCGGGCCCCAGACACTGTCACTCTTGCCCAGGCCGTCCAGAGGCTGAAACACAAAGCCACCCCCGGTTCGTTAACCACACGCCTTTTTTAATTTCTCTTTCTCCATTTCTGATCTACCTTCAGACAGCAGGAAGACGAGGGCAGGCAGGGGAAAGCTTTCTGGCAATTTCTTTCTGATCCAGCACATTACCCACAGACAATCACTTCATAAAGTTCACCAAATCTAATACACGCCAAGGGACACCTCCTGTTTTAATTGCCAGCTACAGGAAGCTCAGTCATCCCAGCACAACCAAAAATTAGAAGTCCACTTACTTGTCAGCTTCAAGTTTCTCTAGCCGAGTCCAGAAGAGCAGTGGCAGGAACTCCAGAACTGCTGCTATCCAGCAAATTTTATATCCAGTGCGACAGGTAAGCTCTTCCAACTCAGGAGAGCCAGTTCTGACGAGCTCACCCCAGAGAGAACCACTTCAGACTGAAAAACGGTGAGAAAAGTCCCTGAGTCACCCTCACACCTGATCTTAATTAACAGTGGGGCCTGAACACCTGTAAAACTCTCAGTCCTGTTTCTACAGCCTGTCGATTAACAGTTCCTCTTTCCAAGCTTTCGATAAAAAAAGGTTCAGTTCTCAGTGCTCGGCCAGGAGCTGCCGATGTTCCCTTCACCCTGAGCTCAAGATCCACTCACCTGCTGTCTCTGGGCGCAGGTTCCCCGAGGCACAGCAGCCTTCCAGCACCCCAAGGAGCGCTGGGGAGGGACAAGGGCGAGGGTCTGCGGTGACAGGACACAGGGAACGGCTTCCCACTGGCAGAGGGCACCGTTAGACGGGACACTGGGAAGGAATCCCCGGCACTGGGTGCCCAGAGAGGTGGTGGACTCCCCATCCCTGGAAGTGTCCAAGGGCAGGCTGGACGGGGTTTGGGGCAACCTGGGCTGGTGGAAGGTGGCAGGGGGTGGAATGAGGTGAGCTTTAAGGTCTCTTCCCAGGCGTGTCCCGAGGTGCAGGAATGAAGCCCGGCAGGGACAGGGACAGGGAGCGGGTCCCTCGGCAGTGCTACCCTCAGCCCTGGGCACGGACCACGAGGGTCCCCCAGCAGTGCTACCCTCAGCCCCAGGCACGGGGGGCAGACAGGATTCAGGCCACTAAAGTCTCCTCGAGTTGTGAGACGAGGATTTAAAGAAGTTCTTTTGCTTGCAAACTCGAGAACTGGATGAAGTTGCTCGTCCTCACGTGCATCCGAGCCCCCACGGGGGGCCCCGTGCGATGGTTCAGCTCAGGGGGCACAAATGGAGCTGGGGGCGCTCCCCTCAAACCCAGCCCAGGCCATCCACCACGGCCCAGGGTGCCCAGCTGTGTCTGCACAAGGTTTATCTGTCGGCCTTCTGCCTACACCAGAATTGCCTAAATCCTGCCCACGGGCATTTTGCGGGGAGACGGCGATGGCACGGCTGGTGCACTGTCAGCCAGACCTCACTGCCTCGGTCCCAAGATCGTTCCCAACCTGGATTCTCCCTGTCGGGTGTGTCAGAGCGGGAATTGTTACGGGAAACGGCAGGCTGGTCCAGAACTGATGTAATGAGCTTAACGATTGGGAAACTCGAATCAATGCCGTTTACTGAGCCCCACAGAAATCAGAAGAGATCATGGTTTCCAGGTTAAAGCCCTTTGCTCTACTTTCTGCTGCTCTGAGTTAATCTTTCTCTATCCAGCAGCTGGAGTGACCAGCGCAGATAATCTTTAACCGCTGGCCATCGACTGACAAGGGTCACGGCACTTCCCTGCGGGCAGCAGGGCTGGCCCAGCACTCACCCCTGCCCATGAGACTGTGGTAAAGCACTGGCAAATGTGCCCCAGTAATCTGGGGTAAATTGCTAAAAAACGGCTCCTTCCACCCTGAGCTCACGAGTTCCTGTGGCAAGGTCCTCTCAAAAGCCAGCCCAGAGCCACCAACATTAAAAAAGCAAAGGGATAAGTTCGGTTCCGCTCGTGGAGCTGCGTCATTTCTCTCCCCAAAAAGGTTCTGGCCTCAGTCTTTGACCCAGATCTGTCTGGAATTTTAGAGCAAGGCAGCCATGCCCACAGCCAGCGGGACTGGGACAGGATTTTTCCATGGATGAAAGAGCTGAAGGGTATTGATTCTGTGCTGGAGCAGAGCCACGAAGACACACAGGTTGTCCCCTGTGAATGGCCATCAGCGCAGCAGGTCTGGGGCTGGAATCCAGGGCAGGAGAACTGTTCCACAGGGGGGATGCAGAGGCTGCAGAGTTGGGGTCCCCCTGGGCTGCTCCTTCGGAAGCGTTTTTGTCTCGAACTGCAACCAGCTTTACCCCGAGGTTTGTGACACATGAGCTGGGCAACACGAGGCCTTAGGCACCCAACTGAGGGAGAAAAAGCTCTTCCCAATCCCCCCACCTGTCCCCACTGACCCTACGTGCACTCCAGGATCCTCCTCTGTGTCCTTCTGCTTTACACGTAAAGTTCAGACTCTTCTGATTTTAGTGGAGAGGGAAAAAAGGAATGAGAAGAGATTCAGTAACAGAACCCTGACCTGGGAGTCTCAGCTTGCACTGGCTGGTGAAACTGCCTGTGGAAATCTGAACAAACCCCATAAGTGGGGGGTGACAGCCCTTTGGAGAGGGTTTCTAAATGGGCTTCGTTGAGCAGGCAATGTATTCACGACCAGAATTAACCAGCTCCAAAGGAGGCTCGTTCTGTACCACTCCCAACCCTGTGCAGATCCACATCACCTGGGGACAGAGTGAACCAAGTCTCCTCCTGGAGCAGCGAGGTGCTCGTGCACAGAATATTTCTAAGTGAAGGATTTCACGACTCAGGATTTGCAGAGCCAAACCACAGCTCCTTCCTGCTTCTTAGATCTTCCCAGGGTGGAAAACTCCCTAACACAGCCCGATTTTTGCCCCTGTGGTAGGTTCTTCCTTCGGGTTTGGAGCTGATCTCTCACTGTTGCCACCCAGAAAAGCCATCATCCCTCGTATTTCTGCTTCACCCATCCCGTCCTCCACGTTTCGGGCAAGAAAAGTGAGAGGAAAGAACTTTTGCACTGATCAAGCGACACACGCCTTGCTCACCGGGAGCTCTGCACGTCAGGTGTGCAAGAACAATTCAGGCTGGAAGAGAGCTTTGGGTGTCCCAGCACTTGGCCCCTGGTTTTCGCTTGTGCTCTTACCCACCTCTGTCCAAGGGAGGCTCTGGGGTGCGTGTGACACGTGTGTGCACTGTCTGTCCCCGTGTCACCTTCAGCAACATTTAAACAAACCAGCTCCTTTCCTTTCTTCTTTTTTTTTTTTTTTTTTTTTTTTTTCCAGGACTTTCCAAACGCTCTGGCATTTAATGGCAAAGAGCCTGGACACATCCAGCCAAAATCAGTGAAGTCACCTGGTTCCTCACTTTTGTGAAGTGTTACATCGAAAACTTTACTTCTTAAAGCCCCACACTGACTCCAGACTGCTCTAAAACGTTCTGATGTAACAGAAGCAGGGTAATGGAAGTAAGCAAGGAGATACCCAGAAAGCAAAGCCCTTTAGAAATGGGACAGGTTTTTTGACAGTTCTGAAAAAAATCCTGGGCAGAGCAGACACCACATCAACATTAAAAAAGAGAGAAAAGATTGGCGAGTGCCAGCAGTGAGGGCGAGGTGAGCACTGTCAGCTGAGGAACCCACCAGATCAGTCCTACTGGCTATTAATAAGCTTTTCATCTCAGGGTTCAGCAAAGCCCCCTATATTTTGCATTTTCCCTTCCCCACATGTGAAGGAGCAGAGAAAAGCGAGGTCTCAGAGCTTTTTTTCCGTTCCTCGGTCCGACCAAAGGCTCAGCCTGACGTGGCTCGGCGCGGGGAGGGCCATCTCCCTCCCCCAGATCGATATTTTAATAGGACTTATCAGAGCAAGAAGGGGTTGTTTACTTTAAGACCTCGGGATCCCATAAAGGGAGAGGGAAAGTTGTCCAGTGGAACCAGAGGCTTGCAGCTGCTGACCACTGCTGGGAAGGAAAACCACGACAGCAACGATCCCAAATGACAGCAAAACACCCCTCAGGGGAATCCCGGCTCTGCCAGCCCTGTCGACACCGCAGAGGATCCTCTGGCAGCTGTCTCTGATGGTAAGTGCCTTTCTCCCTGTACTGCCCTGAAACTTTCCCGTGGCTTTGGGGGTTTTTTTGTTGCCATCTGCCTGCTCTGTGTGTGTTCAAACACTCAGCTACAGACTCCCAGCACAGACCCAGCCAGCAGGACAGGAAAGTCTCTTCCAGGCTTGTTCCCGGGGCAGGGATGGCAATGCTGTGATAATCATGTGTGAGAGACGAAACTGGGCAGTGAAGGGCCATTTCTGTGCTGTTCTGCTCACCAGCTCGGGTGACAGAGCTGAACAGGGTGCATCAGTGTGCCCTCCCTGCTGGGTGACAGAGCTGAACAGGGTGCATCAGTGTG
>JAYRBT010000093.1:70965762-70981289 GCA_036023395.1 Myiotriccus ornatus
GGGTGCATCAGTGTGCCCTCCCTGCTGGGTGACAGAGCTGAACAGGGTGCATCAGTGTGCCCTCCCTGCTGGGTGACAGAGCTGCCCGGGGTGCATCAGTGTGCCCTTCCTGCTGGGTGACAGAGCTGCACGGGGTGCATCAGTGAGCCCTTCCTTCGGTGCTGCAGAACGCAGTGAGCTGCCTGTCCCCCCCCAACCATCTGCAAAACCCCCTGGATTTGGGAGCCCTGTGCAAAATGAGAGCCATGGGGAGCCTAAGCCCGGGGGGGGAGTTCTCAGAGGATGGGCCTTTGGAGGGGTTTAACTTCCTTGACACTGTGTTGCTAAAACACAGCCAGACCCATTGGACAGACCATTGGACACTCTGATTTATTCCATATGGGGAGCAAATTCTCCCCAGGGTGTAAAACAGGATTGAAATGGTTGTAAAATGCATTACTGACCTAAAAGCAAATGAGAGGGACGGCTGAAAGGCATTAGAGCCAGACATCCCAACCTCACCACCTGGCACAAAAAGACAAGGGGCTTCCAACCAGTCCACACAGGATGAATCAGAAAGTTCAGATTTCGGCAGCTCCCAAAACCAAAGGCTACTCCCACTGACTCCAGCGCTGGATCCCAACCTCCTCCCTCCCCTGCCTCGTGCGTGGGGGCTACTCAGAAGTGCTGCTAAAAACAAGGAGATGAACATCAAATACCGTCTCTACCCGTGGGATTCCTCGGCTCTGACACAGCCGTAAGAGGCTGGTGCGGATGCTGAGCTGGCTCCATCAGCAAGGGGAAGACACAGGTCCTTGCAGGAACGGCCCAGCCCTTCCTTCAGGAATTTGTGCCTAGGACAGCACAGATTGCTCTCTGCAGGTGCCTGTCCATCTCCCTGGGCTGTGAGGGCACTCTTAAAGCCACTCCCCCGTTGCTACAGCTGGCTGAGGCAAACTATTCACCTCAAAGCAATTTGGGACCCTTCCGTGTCAGAACCCCGATGTGTCCCGGACAAACGTGCACAAACACGGTCTCACCTCTGTTTTGCAGATCTTTGAAACCCCCCCCGGCTGAAATCTGCACCCACCACCCCCTCCCAGGGCTCAGGACCTGCTCCCAGAGCTGTGGAGTGTGACAATGGTGTTTGTGTCCAGTCTATCAAACGCCATTATCACACTAAATAGCTACTGGCAGCCAAGGCATCGGCTCGGCCGGGTCTGGCACCGCCGGCCCCGCGTCGTCCCGCTGCGCTGAGGGACGAACGGCCTCGGAACACGCGCGGCAGGACGGCTCTGCCCCTGCTCTGCCCGTGGGAAAGCTCTGAGAGGCCAGCTGGGGCTTTTCTTTTGCCCTGAAAGAGAAAGCTGAAGCCAATTAGCTGATGGAGAAACTCCAGCTTTGACTTTGCTACCACATCACAGCACGTGTTCGGCGTGTCGACTGAGGGGCTCGTGAGAACCTTCCAGCACTTCCCCAGATTCTGATTAAAATCTATTGCCTCTGACTTGAACCATCATTTATGCAGGTTCCACACGCCTTCAGCTTTGCTCCCTCCCACGTCACGATGATCTGAGCGCCACGCTCAAGCCTTCTGTTCTAAACCTACTCTTTCTCACTATTTCCCCAGAGAAATTCCTCTAAAGAACAGGGATTATCTACAGGGCTAATGACAGCCAGGCACCAGCACTGCACTGAGGAGCCCAAATCCCACAGGGTGTTGTGCTCTGACTTGCAGTGGCAGTGGGAACTTTAATTTTCCCACCACCAGACGCCTCTCCCCGGTGTTTTTGGGGAACGGGAACGTGGGGCAGCGCACAAAGGAAAAGGCACTGAGTGAAAAGATGGAAGGGCAGGGCTGGGCTGACCCACCGCTGCCTGCAGGGAGCAGCAAAACCCATTGCAAAGCCTGGTGTGGTGGGCCAGATCCAAAAACTCTGGCACAGACCGGGCACCTGTAAACTAATCAGCGGCACTACCCAGTGACACTGTCGTGCCACTGAAGCAGCTTCAGTCACCCACACTGTCCAAGCCCCGAGAAATCAGTCCTTGCACACCCCCGGTGTTCTGTGGCAGATTCGCAGTGCAATCAGCAGAGGAGCAGACAGTTCTGGCTTGTTTTTCCAAAGGTCTTTGCTGAGAAGGAGCTCCTGGCCGAGGGCACCATTTTGCAGGTGAGTTGGGGGCCAGGGCGGGCGAGAGCACTTTCGCTTTTCCCTGGCTGTGCAGGAGGAAAGCAGAAGTGAGCTCGTCTGCCGGGCCCCCTGTGCCCTGTGTACACAGCAGCTACTTTCCTCCTTCACCTGGAACTGGGAAGACACGGGAGCCCCTCTCTGCAGCAGGAGAGCAGCGCAGATTGATTCTCCCTGCTCCTGCCCTACCAGCGTGCTCGAAAACGAGCAGCTGTCTAGGGTGGCTTTTCTTGTAGAGCAACATGACTTTTCAACACCACACGAGTATCAGATGCATTAAAGTCCCTGCTGGGAGGTGCTGGGAGGTGAAAGCTCCTCCAATAACCACTGCACAGAAACTTCTGCTGCTGCGTGGCAGAAGGAAAGGTCTGGAAATCAAACTGCCTCCACCTGTCACCTCCTCACAGTGACAAACAGTCAAGGCACAGCACTCAGACACATAAGATCTGTGCTAATCTGCAACAGGGGAACAGAATCTGTACCCTGGGTGATCTGTAACAGGATAATGCACAAAGCCCGGTCTCAGTTTAACAAGACACAGGGGTTTTGCTGAGGATGAGTTATGAGGAAGACCCCAAATCCTCCCTCTAAGCAATCTGAAATTAAGAGGCTCCAACTGAGAAAAAAAAATGTGGAAAAAGGAAAAATAACAGCCCTTTATTAAAAGATATATGTGTATTGGCAGAGCACCGAAAGAACACAAATAAACCAACCAAGCAATAATCCTCTACCCAAAAATGCTCCCTTTCAAAACAAAAAAATAAGCAACAACCACAAAAAAAGTAAACAATTTGAGTCCTTTGGTGCAATTCTAACCACAGTCAGCAGGCGGTGCTGGATCATGGGAGGGGCAGAGCCTGCAGTGCTGTAAATCAGTCAGCAGGGGATTTGGATCCCTGGCCATGCAGAGCCTGCACACGTTAATCCATCAGCAGGAGGTGCTGTTGGATCCCTGGAGGGGCAGAGCCTGCACACGTTAATCCATGAGCAGGAGGTGCTGTTGGATCCCTGGAGGGGCAGAGCCTGCACACGTTAATCCGTCAGCAGGAGGTGCTGTTGGATCCCTGGTGGTCGCTACGTTGGGGGTCCCCCCCGCCACGTGTGCTGAAGAAGCCGAAAATGGACATCTTCCCTCCCCCCCCCCCAGAAATAAAATAAACAGAAAGGAGGGAAAGCAAAAAAAATAAAGGCCCTTCCCAAGGGGAACTCGCTCTGTCCTGCTGGCTGAGTCGTGTGGTGTAGCTTCCCCCCTCCTGGGATGTGCACGAGAACTGCTGCCAAAAACACGCAGGGGGAGAGGCCTCCTGAACAGCTCCTCGGCGATGGAAATCCCAGCAGAATTCCCAGCTGGCAGCCAGGCCGAGAGCAAAGCCACCTCCCAGCTCCTGCCACCCAGACCCCATCCCTCCTCCCCCATTTCCCAGGAGAGGAGTTTAAAAAAAGTAAAAAGGAACTCCTCAGCCCTCCCCACAGCCAAGATCTTGAGGGCCATCAACTCGGAACGTGGTTCTGTCAGCCACTTCTGCTGTGTTAGTCAACGGCCCAAGCCACAGCCAACCTGCCCACCCGACACCCCTTTCACACCGTGAAAGGAAGGGGAAAATTCCTGCTTCGTTTCCCAGAAAAAACCAGGACCCTGGGAACAGGGATCGCAGCAGGGCCACGCTCGGTTCAGCCCAGGCCAGTCAGTCACTCACAGCCGGGACCTGCAGTCCGGCTTTGGCCATTTGGAAACGTCAACAACCACCTGATTTCCACGGCGAGGCTCTATCATCCCCCCCGAGGTGAGAAACGCTGCTGCTGCTGTTCTGGCTACGAGTTTCCCCATTTCCCAGTCTTAGAGACAATTCCTCTGCGCTCCAGAGTCCTCTGTCAGGACCTGGGTGTGTTCCACAGCTGCTGACTTTGTGTGTGGGTGAGGTGGAACCGGAGCCCGCAGGGACTCGCAGCTGTCTCCTGGAGTGCGTGGAGGGCCAAGGGATTCTGAGCCGCTCACTGCCACTTCTGAACACTCAGGAGACACTGTAAATGTCCCCAAGGTTCCACCTGGAAAGGCACTAAGAAGCCCAGTTTCCACTTGGCCCCAAAATTCTAAGGAATGTAGACACCTCTTGGGAAGAAGATCATCTTAAGGGTCACGTGTCCAGTGTTTTGTGGATATGGATGCAGACACTGAAATGCCTTCAGCATTTCAGGAAAACATCACCACAGCAGCTCAGTGGCTTTTAAAGCACTAAAAACTGAGACAGAATAGGTCAAATAGGTCAAACAGGGGGAAGGGGCAGGAGTGGAATTAGAGGACAATCGTGAATGGCTTTGTTTTTTAACACGAGACATGCCAGTGGGAGGAAAAAAATGACAAGAGCAGAATCACGGTAGGAGTTTAATATGCAAAAACCTGGGAAAGAAAACAATTTTTTCCATAGCAGCCTGAGCAATAATAGTGTGCAAAACTTGTACTAAGTGGCACCTTAAACGTACTGATGTTTCCACAGCACTTGTAGAGACACAGAGAAGGCAAGATGTCCCCCAGTGAGCTGTGCTGCACTCAGAAGGCGCAGGCACCGCTCCCCAGAACGGCTGGAAAACGTCTTGCCCCAAGTGTTAAACCTCAGGGAGCAAGAGCAAGGAAACAGCTCCTTCCTTTGTCGTTGCCATCAGCACCAGGATGGCTCCACAGCGATGTCCAAAGGCCCGACTGTCCCCTCAGGTCCTCAGTGCTCGGAGGAAATGAAGTCTCTGTGTTCTCTGCCCTTCTTGGGCCCCGTTTTCTTCCCAGTCGATGAGTTTGGCAGATTTTTGCTCTTGGTGGCCGCTGCTCTCCTCTGTTTCTGGTGAGTGGTTCGGAGGGATTTCAGCCCCAGCATCTCGCAGTACTCGTTGCACTGGTGGAGGGCTCTGAACTGCTCGATGAAGGAGAACGAGCAGTTGCCTTTGAACCCTTTGTACCTGTAGCAACAAAGAAACCAAAAAACCAGCCAAATGGGATTTCAAGATTCGTTTTCAGCACGGGGAGGCAGAGGAGGAGACAGATTGCTGACTCACAAGCAAGTCTCCTCCCCCCAAGCTGGCTTGAGAAGCACTGGGACAAAAACCCGGGCTGAGCCCGTGAGAGGTGAACTGGGTTACAAGTGGTGGCAGAGGAGGGAAAAGCATTACAGAGGGCTGGGTCCTGGGAACATCACTGTCTGCTGGCTGTTTTTGTCCCAGTAACATCCCCACGAAACCCACGCTCCAGCGTTCCCTGGGCCCAGTTCTGGCGACCACCACGAAGAGACAAGGTCGTTCCACGAGGTGCTACGAGAACCAGAAGCTATCTGCATCCAAACTTCCAGGCTCAGCTCCTCCCTTCCCCTGGCTGCCTGGAGGATGCCAAGGAGCCGAGGCTCCCCAGGAAGGATGCAGGGAGCGTTCCTGAGGAAGGCAGTCCCCACAGTTCTCCAGCCACCCACCAGGAGAGGCCCAGAGCACCTCACCCTGCCACTGGATGCTGCCAGTACTTTTCTGGGAGCTCAATCAGTGCCTGTTCCGCCCTATTCTCCTGGTTCCCTGGCCATCCACTTTCCCTCTTGCTTTCCCCTCTCTTTTTTTGCCTAATTTGGTTAAGAAAATGTCTCCTTACGTTTGTCTCACGCCGTAAATTTCTGGTAACACTCATTTTTTTGTGGAGGTATCCTGAAGAGAAAGTTGAGCTATAAGAAATCCACTTTTCTCACAAAGTAAATAAAAGCCTGTCTAAACAGCTGTTTGGGACTTGTCCGTCCCTGTGTGTCTTTGAGGCACCATCTGCACAAAGAGCAGGAACAGTAACACTTGCTCAGATGCACAACTGAGCGGTCTGCTAACTAACTTCAGCTGGAGAATTCAATAAACGCCAAAAACATCTGCCCCGTAAACGAGAGCATGAGTATCTCGCAAACAGGAGACAGGACGTTTATCTGAAATGCCCCGGTGATTTCGGTGTGCCCCGGGTAGCGCTCCGGGCAACCAGCACCGCTGTAATCGCTGAGCTCCCTCGTCCCTCCTCGGCGTGCCCCGCTCCCGGACGAGCCCCCGCAGCTCCAGTCTGGGCGCACTCGGAGCCGGGCTCTCTGCTGGGTTATTATTTCTGGTGGCGGCCGCCAAAGCGGCCCCTGAACAGCCCATTTGAAGGCTCTGGTGCCCTCCGGTGCCCACGCCAAAAACGCTTCCCCGGCCTTCCCGTTCCTAGCTCGGCTTCGCCCTCTGCTGACACGAGCGCTGCCTACGCTTCGGGCTCTTTCCCGATCCCTGGAAAACACACGCACAGCAGGGGCAAACGACCAGAGTCGCTGACACCGCCCAGGAGTACAAGACCAGTCGGTTCTGTGTCATCTCTAACAGTCCCGCACTCCCTTCGTGTCTCGGCAGGACCAGGTGCCCCATCTGGCAAGAGCACCATCAGCTAAAGGACAAACAAAACGATACTCGACATTTTTAGGAGGCTGTTCATGTAGGAAAGGGAATGATTTGCCTTTCTAGGTGCCTGAGGTGACCCTTACTACAGCTTGCACTGCCTATTCGCTTCCTCACTCCACTCTCCTCCTCCCCAGAACGGCAGTGAGCGAGCTGGACAACAACCACTAAAGCATCTTTCTAAATCTGCTGATTCCTGAGAACGGTGTCACCTAAAAAAGAAATATTTATGACCTCTTTAGTTTGTAACAGGACGATGAATGTTCACTCAACTGCCTGCACTTTGGATCCCCAGCCGAGGGGAAATCATTCTAAGGTCTGAGTGGATGCCAGCCTGCAAATGTTCAGCATTTTCCCAGAATCTTCTGAGGTCCTATTTTCAATCATTCAAATGATATTGTGAAGTTTTCTCCCGTCCCAAGCTCCAGTTCAGCGTAACGACTGAATACAGGATCAAATCTGCTTTTTCCTGCCAGCTCCTCAAACAACAAGATGAAGTTACAGCACTGGTCACAAGCATCCCCCCTTTCCTTGCCCAGCAGCCACTGGGGCAGATGGGGCTTGTTTTCTTCTCCAGTGAAAACAAGAAGATATTTCCAGTGCTCCCTCCGCCCCCCCCTCCCCCCCACGTTTAAGGGTGAAGAGACAGATGTGCCAGCGCCGAGAAATCCCATTTCACTCACCCTTTGGCCAGGGTTGCTATGCCAACGTCCGTCAGCTTCATCCCCACACCTACGAGGCAGCAAGGGAACACTCAGCTTAGGTTCCACTGCAAGTTCAAGGGAGCATCTTCACACACAGAGGCATCAGACCTGACTGATGGATTCACCTTTCCCACTCGAATGATTTGTCACATTTTTTTCCAGAGCATTTTAAGGGCCCCAATTGCAAACAGGAGGCTTGTGCTCTGTGTCATCAGGCAGGCTCGTACCACTATTTTACGGCTGGCAGGGCGCTAGAACAGAGCACAGCCTGTTTCCTGTGCTGAGATTCTGTTCTTTCCTGTCCCTTTTAAATGACTCCGGGGATCTTGTTCAGATGCCTTGCTGCTCATGTCCCCGCCTTCTCTTGTAAAAGAACGTGGGATGTTTTCCGAGATCCCCAAGTTTTTGTGGTTAAGAAGGGCCTGTTTCCCCCTGTCCTGAGTACTCCTGTGCACTCTGTGCAGGTGGAGTCCCACCCACGGGAGCTGAGGGAGGGATTAGCAAACACAAGCAGGGAGTTTCTTCACTGTTCTTCTTCCTGAGGGAAGGGGTTTTCTCGAACCTAGTCAGGACCTGAACGTGGAGCACTCCAATTGCTGGTGAGTAAACACAAGAAAAAGGGAAGGACTGGGTTGCCACTGACACCTGAAGCCTTCCACTCACAAGCCATTTCATTAACCCCGGGGTGGTGAGACAGAAATCCAGATTTGACTCATCTTGAGTGCCCTGAGTCACTAAGGGCACATGTGGAAGAACAACTCTCCCCTCAGGAGGGTAAGACTTGTTTTTCTCTTCAAAACTGTCTCCTTACAACGACGCAAGGTAGGTAAAAATCGCTGACCTTGCAGGTCGGTGACAAGCAGGTTCCCACTGGTCTTCTCATACACCCAGTGCTGGAAGGTGCAGCACTTCTGGCCAGCCTCGGAGTCTCTCCTCAGGAAGTTCACCTCCTTGCCATCCCTGACAGAGTACTTCACAAACTCCCCGACGAGCTCCTCCTCCACCGTGGCGTAGGGGATGCTATTGGCAGGGCGATGGATGAGAAAAATCGGAATGATCCTGAAAGCCGGGGACAGAAACCGGTGAAATTGCTAAAGAAACTCGGAAAATTCCGAGAACGCTTCCGGTGAGGGACTAAGGAGCAGACAAAAGCGCGCAGTCATCGCAGAGGGTGAATGACCAGTTCGAAACAAGCCGAGAAAGCTGTGACGCTGTTCCCAGGTTTCCTCTTTGGCAGTCAGCGGGCACAGGCCACGCTGCGTGAGCATCCACATACACAGAAAGCTACAAATACTCACTCTGGTACCTCCCCAAAGCCTTCCAACGTTTCAGCTTCAGCTGCATACAGCTTGGCATACTCCCTGGCAGCGTTCTGGACGCAGCACTCCTGCGTCACAAACAGACACGCCGCTGCAGCGTGGCTCGGAGTATTTACCGCGGCCGTCCGCCGGACGGTATTTCCCCCCCAGCCCGGCTCGCCGAGCCCGGGGGCGGCTGACCTGCAGCGCCAGGTTGTAGTTCTTCCGCACGAGCTCCTCCCTGGTGCCGGTGCCGGGGCTGAGGGCGCTGTGCACCTTGAGGACGCAGGCGTGGCCGGGCGCGAAGACGGGCGCCAGGCCCCGGCGCACGCGGCTGCGGAACGCCCGCCGGTGCATCCCCTCGCCGAAGTGCAGCTCCTCGGTGGCCAGCACCCCGCGCAGGTTGCCCCCGAAGTAGCTGTCGCTGATGGAGTCCTCCCGGAACAGCAGCTGCATGAACTCGATCTCTTCCACACCTGAAACGCAAGGCGGGGGAGTCGGGGGGGCGCACGTTCGTAAGGGGATGAAAGTGGTTAAGGTTGAGCACTCAGAGAAACTAGCGGCACTTCAAGTGTCTCTAACTGCAACGCTTCAGGAAACATCCGTGAAGGTGCACATGGAGATGAATGTTTCATTTGGTTCTGAGAGAGGGAGAAAAGCATGGGCCTCCCGAAGGCCACGATCGCCGCTCAGGGCGCTCAGGAATGACAGACCTACCGGCAAGGCTCTATCTTTAGCTGCAGCACAGGACACATGCTGCGTGTCACTGAACACGAGTTAACACACGGGGAAAGCATTCCAAAGCCTCAGGGCTTCCAGTGTGTGTGTGTGGTGCCACGCCCTTCATCCTTACCTTCGTAACTCTGAAAACTGGAGAGACGTTCCAACACTACAGGGAGACAGAGGAGTGGATTTTAGAGTGAAAAAACTGAACGGAAACTAATATTATCAGCGATCAAACTGCCAAAGAGAGCTTTACCTGCAGCAGTCAGGTGGAACTCAGCAGTCACCTTTCCATAGATGTTATTCAGGCAGCAGTAATACATGCCCTGGTCCTTGCTACTGGCCTGGGCTATTTCCAGAGAGACAGGAGAGTCATCCCGAGCGCTGGAACAGAGTTCTGCATGTTATCTACGTCCCACCTTACTCGTCACCACCGGAAAACCTGGTCATTTGATCGCTCTGCACGGTTTGTTTGTTACAGCACAGCACAATTGGTTAGCAGATAACGACGTGTATTGACACTACAACGGGTATTGCAGCACGGCAGTCAGAATCAGGAGAGTTACAGCAGGAATCAAAATGACAGGGGAAGTTTAACCAATTCGGGCAACTTTTTGTCTCCACTTAAAAGAACCTCTGAGGAGACGCCTTCCTACAAGAGGAAATATATATTTTTTATTTTTTTTTTGTTGTTAATTTTGTGGTTTTGAAACATTATGAACAGATTTTAAGAGCTATGTGATCAGCATGTCATTACTGCTATGGAGGAAAATAACCAGTTTCATTCAAATGGAATTTTAAGTAAAGCTGGATCCTGATAATGGCCCCGAGAAGCTTTTATTTCCACCTTCCTCCAGATTAAATGAGTTTCAAACTTAATTTGATATTTTAAAGTGCTTGGAACTCGGATGAGACTGGATGGGAAGAGGCTGAGAGGTGATGGGATGCAAAGCATGACCAATAATGCACTGGGAGAAGATGCTGCTTCTTAATTACCCTGTTTAAACTTGGGGTTCGCACCTATCCCACTAATCCCCTGAACAGCTCCGTTCACCGAGTGAATCACCTTCCCAAAAGCTGTTCAGGAGCTCCCAGTCCTCCAGGAACAGTCACTCACCTCCTCTGCAGCCGAGCCAGAACCTCGGAATCTTTAGTCCACGTAACGGTGGAGTCACCGTGGATGTCACCGAACTGGCAGCACAGCTTCACGTTCCCGGAGCATTCGGGGAACGCCTCTGCCTGGATCTTCTTCAGCAGCCTGGGAGCTTGACACAGAAGAGCCACAACTGAGCATGAGAAGACGATGACACCGTTTGGGCATTTTAACCTTCCATACGGAGAACACGAACACCGACAACCCCGGTAAATCATTGTGACCGCTCGTGCCTTGTAAGTAGCAGATTTTTTTTTTTAGCTGATCACAGCCTTTAAGAGAAAAGCCTTTTAAGTTCCAGGAGGAACTTGACACTTGCATCTGCAAGAGGCAAGGCTGGCCCCATTTCCTGTCAAACACAGCCCACGTGCAGGGGGTGAACATCTGCATCCGGCACTGTCAGTGGTCTTTGCTCCCCTCTTCCTTTTCAAAGGATCAATCCCCCTACCTTCGCAGCCACGGGGCATGGCTCTTCAGCTAAACACTGACCACCTCACAGCAGCGATCCAAGAATCCCTGAGCTCACGGGAGGAGCAGTCCGGAAAGGTGCTGCCAGCCGGGATGTCTGCTGGGACCCTTCACTGCCTCGCACACTGCTCTGGCATCCCCGCGCGTGGGCACGGAGCAGGAGGGAGGGGACTCGGAAAGAAGGGCAATCGACCTCACAGGGAAAGGTTTTGGGATCGTGACACACCCGTGCCCGATGCAAGGGATGCAAAACGCGAGACGTTACGTCTCCCGCCGCGTGAATTCCGAGCTGCTGCGCTGGCACGGCGCGTGTCCCTCGGGGATCCCAGCCCCGCAGGAATGCTGCAGGAATGCTGGAGCCAGCTCAAAGGGGCAGGCACCTGGAATTCAATGCTATGGTCCTCCCCCATTCCCAATTCCAGCCCCAATCCAGTCTGGGAGTTTCCCTACTTCACATTCTTGGTGCAACCCAGTCCAGGTTTCCCCCCCCTCCGCCTTCCCAATTCTGGCCACGATCCAGTTTGGGTTCCCCCAGATTCCGGCCCCAAACCAGTCTGGGTTTTTATCTATTCCAGATTCCAGTTCTTATCCAGTCCAGCTTTCCCCCATTCCAGATCCCAGCCCTGATCCCGTCTGGGTTTCCCCCGTTCCGGATCCCGATCCTGTGCAGACGTTCCCGGTTTAATCTGTAGTCCCCTCGGTCCCCCTTAGGCCTGTGACTGCCCCTGTAGCAGGGCTGAAGTTTGTGCCCTGTAATTAGAACGGCTGAAAAGCTTCACAGCTGTGGAGCTCACCTTTAGCCACTGTTCAGTCTTGCTCTGATCTACTAAACCATTCTAGGATGTGAGCAAGAAATAGGCAAAAAGGTCAAAATAAGATCTTGGTCCTCGCAAAGCACCCGCAGAAACAACCAGTCCCTCATCTGCCCAGCCTGTCACGCTGCTGCTGCTCCTGCCTGCACTGTGTTTTATCTGTCAGCAACCTGCCAGGCCCTGACAGCCACCTGGACCTCCTTTCAGTGACACATTTCCTCTAACAGCGCTTATTTCAGAGCCGTGGCCACAGGAATGCAGAGCCAGCCAGCAATCAGCAGGTAAGCACCGCAAAGAATCACGTTTGTGAGTGGCACCCTACTGCTAACAATAATACTCCGACAGGAACAAAGCCTGTGGTAGCCAAGAGGGGCAATCGCAGTTCTGCTCCTACACTGGGAGCCCTGAGGGACCAGAACAAGAACCGGGCCTGCAGCTCCTACAGGGTGTGCAATTCCACGGCACCACCACGCTGCACATCCCTGCAAAGCTACCCCGAGAGACCAACGAGGCAGTGACCCTTCCCAACACGTTACGAAGGCCGGGAATGGAACGTGTTTCCCAGCTGGAAGAAGGACGCTCGGGAGGGTCTCAGATTTCACGAGGCTGGCAGTGCATTTCAAGGACCTGAACGTCAGCCCGTAGCCAGAACGGTGGGAAAGGCCAGAAAAGGAAATCAAGTCTGCTCTTACCTTTGCTGTCCTTTTTCAAAACGAGTTTCCTTTGCTCAGGTTTTCTATCTTCTTTACGAGTCCCGCCCGCCTCGCTCTTCCCGGACTTTTTAAGGCAGCTGGCGCTTCCCTTCTCCTCCAGTCGGGGTTTTTTGGACAGAGCTGCCGATGGTAATTTCTTCTTCGCCCCAGCAGCTCCGTGCCCGCACTTTGCTGCGTCCTGTTTACACCTGGTGGGCTCAGGCTCTGCCTGGCAGGATTTCGAGCCTTCCTGATTTCTCTGCCTTTCCGCGTTGACGGGGAACGGATCGCACGCGGCTGGCGCCAAGGAGAACGGCTGGCTTCTGCTGCAGGGCGCCTGCTCCTGAGAACACCGGCTGCTCCCTGAATCAGCCGGGGGCAAATGAACTAAACCACTCTCTGCTGCCCTGACCTCTTCCCCTCTGTCGTGTTCAGCAGAGCTGATGGAACAACCAGGCTCGGTTACCTCGCTGGAGGGGATCCCGTCAGGACGGGACTGCTCCGTGCTGGTGTTCACAACCTGTCTCTGAGCCTGGGAGCTCCTTAAAGTGTGCCAAGCAGCCTTTGCTTCAGCTTCATCCGGGCCACATTCAACAGCTCTTGACCTCTCATCTCCTTCCCCCTCGGCTCCTCCAGGTGCCCTCTGGAGCAGACCCTGCGACGCTCCGCAGGACGTCTCCAGCACGCTCAGGTTTCTGCTTCCTTTGCCTCCAGCCGGTGTGGATCCAGTTTGTACCTGCCTGCCCGCGCCAGGACACGCTGAGGAGCTGGGAAGCAGGCCCTCGGAGTGGCTTGCAGGTGCGAGGAGCAGCAGTGGGTCTGTCCCAGGCAGTTGCTGGCAATCTGACTGATCCCCCGTACCTCGAGCCCGTTCTGCTGCGCCGTGGTGCTCACCTGGAGCCCTGTGTTCATCAGCTGTGTGAATATCTCGCTGGTCTCCTCCTGGTTCAGCTGGTTCACAGCTGGGCACTTCCAGACAAAAATGGCTTAAAAGCGGATCCCTGGAAGAGGCAGTGAATGCCCCTTCTTGTTTCGCTATTTCTGGCAGTTGCTCTGCATTTTGGGGTAGATTCTTATGTGTTATGGCTTCAGGAGGCTTAATCAAAGTAGGCAATTGCATCACAGAACCGTGTTTCTGTGCACCAGAAACAACTTGAAGATCCTGACAGTCGTTAATTTCTGAAAGGTGGCAACTCTGAGAGTTAGTGTCGTTCTGTGCATTCGAGTCGGAGTGATTTCCTTCTGCCTGTAAATTCCCTTCAAAACTTCCATGTATGGTGTTAACAGAAGAGTGCTCTGCCTGTGTAAGCTGACAGGTATTTTCACTGGGGAAAATGCCTGTTTCTTCAGGGCAATGAGCCAGTCCTCCTCTCGCCGGGTAGCAGTCCCTAAAATGACAGCCTTCTCCAGGTACAGACTCATTTACCCAGGACATCCTGTGCTCAGGATGGAGTAACTGCCCAGCTGTCCCATGCAACGTATCTGACACACCGGCTGGGTTTGCTTCGGGACATGCTGAATCACCGCTCTGAGCACTGTGTAACCTTTGAGGAGAATCCGCTTCACACGTTTGGGAAGCTCTATTACCAGGAGGCTTCCCTTCCCAGGCCACAGCGGATCCACTGCCGTCCATCACCGCTGGACCCGGCTTCGAGCACTGCCCCGGCCTCAGGGGGACGCTGTTTGCTGCAGGACAAAGTGCTGCTGCTTCCGTCTCGCTTCCAGCGCTGCAGTCTCCACGCACCCCATCTGTTCCCACCACCCGTGCCACACAGGGGTTTGCAGCTCTTTGAAGGAGATGATCGCTGCAGTCAGCTTCCCCAGCGCTGGGGACACAGAGTGGGAGAAGTTCCTGCTCTTCCGTCACATCCATCGGCGGAGGAGGATGGCGACAGGTCTCCCGCCCGAAGTCCAGTGCTGCGACCTGGATATCCGTCGGCCCCATTTCCAAACTCGTGATGCCCCTGTCTGCAAGTGGGATTTGACAGTCTGAGTCACCTTCGCGAAGAAGTTTCCACAGCTCGTCATGCACTGCAGATATATCAGCATCTCCTTTGCACCCGGATTCCAGGACTGGCTGGGGATTAGCATCCCCTGACGGGCTGCGGGGACTATCTGCGTCACCGCTGCCCCGTACGTCAAACCCACACCTTCGCTCTCCCTCTCCCGGCTCGTCACACAGCTTTGCAGAAGACAGAACAGCACACAAGCACTCCTGTCTATCAGGAACAGAGTCTGCACCCCCTGAAGGAAACGCTGACATCTCATCCTTTGATTCGTGGCCGCTGCTAATAATTTCTTGTCCAGAGAAGGCTTCTTGGTGACAACCTTCCCCCTTACCCCAAGGAGCGCAGTGTAGGGAAGCAGTCTGTAAATCTGCATTCTTTGCAGAGAGCATTTCTGCAGCTGGCTGGCTGGTTCCTCCACTCTCACAAGCCCTGAAGGTCCCCTCTGTTTCGGGCTCCATACAGAGGTTCTCACAATTCTGGGTAACCCTTTTAAGATTAGCACCTTGATCCTGCAGAGAAGAAAACCAGAGAAGCGTAATTAAAAATTAAAAATGCAGCTTAACATGGGTCTGAACTAGAGCCCTGGCTTGAAATGTCCTTTTTTTTTTTTTTTAAGTTTTTTTGAGTTTGTTTTTTTAAAATGTTCTTCAACAGTCAAGTTTCTGACTCGTATTATCAACCTAATGGCTTGAAATCAACCCCCTGGGTAAGTCTGAAAGGAAGCACGTGCTGTTCCGCGGAGAGGGATTTGTAGTGAAGCTGCAACTCCTTTCATCCTTCCTGCTTCTCCATTCAGCTCGGGTGGAACGTGGAGCTGACCACACGCTGGGGACAACGGGCAAGGAAGAGAGAGAGAAAACTGTTGTCATTGGCTTGAACTGCTGCTCCCCCCACCAGCTCCACGCAGCTGTCACCACACTGGCCTCGAAACTCCTCAGTCAGCGCCCACTCAGGGACAGGGGGCTGAGCACTGACCACTGACAGGGACAGGGGGCTGAGCACTGACCACTGACAGGGACAGGGGGCTGAGCACTGACCACTGACAGGGACAGGGGGCTGAGCA
>JAYRBT010000093.1:70994935-71005126 GCA_036023395.1 Myiotriccus ornatus
GCCCCGCCCGCCCCGCTCCCGTGGATCGGACCGCCCCGCTCTCCCCGCTCCCGTGGATCGGACCGCCGTGCCCGCCCCGCTCCCGTGGGTCGGACCGCCCCGCTCTCCCCGCTCCCGTGGATCGGACCGCCGTGCCCGCCCCGCTCCCGTGGATCGGACCGCCGTGCCCGCCCCGCTCGGCGCCTCGTTGCGGGGCCGCGATGGATCGCGGCGCGGCGGGGCCGCTGCCCGTGGGCCGCCTGGCCGAGCCGCTGCTCCGCAGGCTCAGCGAGCTGCTGGACCGCGCGGAGCCCGGCAAGGGCTGGCGGGAGCTGGCGCAGCGAGCGGGCAGCCGAGGCTCGCTCCGGCTCAGGTAGGTGGGCGCGCTCCAGGAGTTGGATGGTTGTCTCTGTATGATCCTGTGAAGCGCCGCGAAGGGGCATTTGATAAGCGCGTCTCGCCCCTGGGTTGGCGTGGCACTGCGAGTTAATGCAAGAGAGGTCGATGAATCTTTTTTAGTGGGAATATGTAAACTTGCATTCCCTTCCGGTAGCTGCCTCCGTGTGCTTACAATCTGAGCGGTTTGAACGTGCTGCGATTGGAAGTGCGTGAAGGCTTAACGCTAAAGTTTAAACGAAGAAATTCAGCCGCAGTTAACTGCGCTGCGGTGATGTGTGATTGGCTGGCCTGCAGCACTCACTTCTAACAGCTCCTCTAAAATCGGCCTTCCTGCACTTTGAAGTTAGGCACTGACTCACTCGTTACCGTTTCTGAATCAGGCACCTGGAAGTGAAGGTGCTGCACTAGTTTTTCTGCCGATACCTTAAAAAGTGAAGATTAGAAGGTTTCTCATTCCATTTGGTTAGACTTGTGAGGTACGGGCATCTCGTACCTTGTAGCGTACAAATAACTAATACCAGTTTCTGTCACTGTCTGACTTCTGAAACTTGAAGGAAATACTGCAAATATGGAGTTTCCCATCTCTGTTTTGTTTAATTTTATTGTTTGTCTGCAACTGATTGTTAACCCAGCTCCTTTCTGAGCAAGAAGTGTTAAGAAGGCCTATGCCGTGTCCTGCTTGTGTCGCCCCCGTAGCCCTTTGGATTTGGAACAGTGTTCCCTGCAAGTGCTGGAGCCCGAAGGCAGTCCCAGCTGGAGTCTCCTGAAGCTGCTGGGAGACCGTGGGTGCACCGTGGTGGAGCTGGTGGAGTCCTTGCAGGCCCTGGAGCACACAGAGGCTCTCCAGTGTCTCGGCCAGGCAGGTCAGTGCGGGGCCTGTGCTTTCACTGCAGCCCCGGAGACACTCCGGTAGCTCGTTTCGTACAGTAGCTGAAAACATCTTTGGGGCTCGAATCCTGATAATTGGTATCCAGACGATTACCAGGGTAACTGGCTCGTCTGAGTCTGAGATTAAAAGTAGGCCAGTGTGGCAGTGTGAAAAGGAGCCGTGGCTTTACATTTCCCAAGGAAAACCAGAGAGGTATTTGGGTACCTTTGTAATCCATCAGAAGACTGAGCTGCAAGGCTTTTCTTTTCGAGCTGTCGAGTTGGGCGATGCTCACAGGAAGCGCTGAGCCAAGCGCACGGACAGAAACGAAACCGGGAGGAAATTACGAATCAGGTTTCTTAGAACTCGTTTGTCACGCTCCCGAGGAGCGCGAAACACTCCTCTGCCAGCGAACTTGTTCTTTGTGACCGGCTTCCTTACGAGGTGTGGGCGAAAACCCCAGCCCTGTGCTCTGCAGGAGTCAAGAACCCAGGGTTCAGCTCACAGGGGTGCCTGAGGAACAGCAGGACAAGGCAGGGTTGTACTTCAGCTCTTCCTGCTTCGATCCATCCCTCAGGCTGGGCCCAGTTTAATCTGAGTAACTCTGAGAAACTGTTGGGAGTGAGCAAACTCTTAAAAGCCTTTCTGAGGGGGGATCTGTGATGCCATGGCAAGTATTATTTGCTTTAGTGAGAATTATCCTAAAATTAAAATGTAGTGATCAGTTTGAGGATGGATTTTGTGCAGTGGAAGAACGATTTTGAATGCCTTCAAGTCATCAAAGCCCGATAACTAATTGGAAATGTGTACACAGTGCAAACAAATTATTTTCGGTTGGATTTAATGACAGAAATTTTCTTTGCTCTGAGGACAATTTAAGTGCAAAGCTGTGGACTTGTTCTTTGTTCCTGACTTTCCTCTGTGTAAACTGTGTTTTAAAGGTGTAAAGATTGTTGTGCAGCCAGACTCTCAAGCAGTGCTCTCCGGCCAGGTCGTCAAGCTGTGCTGTTGGGCAACAGGACACCCCTTCGTGCACTACCAGTGGTTCAAGCAGGAAAAAGAGGTAAGAGTTGATACAATGAGTTTTAAGGCTCTTATTTACAGTGAGAGAAGACTGCTGGATAACAACCCTAGGAATCTGCTAAAACAATGCAGCAGTTCCTTACACTCAGCCACTTGGTCCCTGGGGGCTGATTTTGGAATGTGACAGAGAGGAAGCTGTAATTCTAGTTGTCTCCCAGCTTAGCAACGTTTCAAGGAAGTGAAGGAGCCGAGAGGCTGGCGTTACGGACGTGGAAATCAACACTGCAGTGCTTGATCGTGGTTTAGATTAATCCAGTTTCACGTATGCGATTCAGGTTCCCCACGGTAACTCTCCGGAGCTGGTTCTGAGCCCAGTGAGCGTCAGGGACTCCGGCTTTTACATCTGTCGAGTGAACAGTGAGTCTTCTTTCGTGTTCAGTCGCTGGGCGCGCCTCGAAGTCTGTGAGCTCCGGGGCACACCTCACGGTGAGTGGCAGACCCGTTGCCTCCTGAAAGGAACCCAGGCCTCCGCTGCCGTGCTTGGGTTGTCTCACCCTTCCTTCTCCTTTTTTGTTCGTCCTTTCTGTGCGCCGAAGGGAGCTTGGTGGGTCTGCCTCCAAACAAGCTGCGCGTTTGCGTTCAGCCTCGGCCGCAGAACCTGGCGGCGGGGGATGCTTTGGTGCTGGAATGCGGAGCGGTGGGGAACCCCATTCCTCGGTACCAGTGGTTCCGAAACGGGTTGCCCTTGGCAAACGGGAGCAGAAGCGTCTACGCGGTAAGTTGCTGCAACGGGCCGGCCTCGGGGGCTGACGTGCAAGCAGCTGGAACTTCCCACAGAAACGTTTCTTGCCGAAAAGAATCCCTCCGTAGCCTTGATCGCCTCTGACAGAGGGGCTTCTTTAATTTTCACTTGCCTGGGGGCTGGAAATGCAAGGCTTGAACACCTGAGACGGGTGAATTCTCCCGGGGTCTGCGGGCGTGACTGGGGTGATACTTGCCCAGGTAACTGCTGTGGATGCGGAACATCAAGGGACGTACTGGTGTCACGTATTCAACGAGCGCGAGGATGAAGACAGCGAGAGGGTAGAAGTCGTTGTAGGTGAGGAGTTCTTCTGTTTGACGCAGGACAGCTCAACTGTCCGTAAAATGTCATTTGGAAGCTTTCAGTACTAAGCCAAGCACGTACCTCCTGTATTTTCAGTCGTTCCAAAATCCCGTGCCCGCTTCCAGCAGATGGAATTTAAGGCTTTGGGTGTTTAGGGTAACCAGCACAGAAGGGCTGTTTTTTTGGCATTGCCAACGTGTACGTGGCCTGTCAGCAGACTGCAAGCTGATGTATGCTTTTTGACAGCTAAAATCCAGCTTGACCCTTGCTGTTGTGGTCAGTGCAATTTTACTGCTGTAGAACGAGCCCGATTGCAGAGCAGCTTGACAGTGACCTTTGTCTCCCACCTCGTGTGCTGACTCATAACTGAGAGCACTTGTCTTCCTGTTTCCCCCCCCCTCCCTTAAAACACAAGGAAGGAAAGCTCTGGCAGTGGAGTGCACAGAAGGTAAAGTAAACCTTTAGTGTGAATCACTTCTAAAGAATCAGTGAGGGGGCAGTGGGTTGCACGTGTGGGTTAAGAGCTTCGCTCTAGTTTGTGACGCGCGGTGCAACGTTCCTTCTGCATGTGCTTTTCTTTGCCTGCATGCCATGATCTAGAGTCCGGCAGAAAAACCAGGCTGCTTTCTCCTGTGCTATTCAGAGGAATGAACGTAAAGACCTGCAGAGTTCTTTGGCTGGGCTCAGGAGTCAACATCCTGTGCAGGAAAATCTGCAGGCGTTCAGGAACCCGGGCAATCTCAGAGAGCTCCGGTGAAACCTGCGGTAGCTTCGAATACTTGAGAGTGGGGTCTGAAGTCTTTGTGGCTTCCCAAAGTATGATTTCTTGCTCGAGATGTTGCTTTCTCAGCAGTCTTTCAAGCCTGTCCTCTTCAAAGGGGTGATTCTGAGAGCTTGCCCCTCGCTCCTTCAAGCTGCTTGCGTGCCTGTGGGATTGGAGTGTCCCTGCCTTTGGTTTTAGCTCTCCTGTACTGTAATGCTGTGCCTGGCACGGATTAATAGATTGCTGGATTCTTCTCTCCTCTGGGTGCAGTCGGCACACAAGATGACATCTGCAAGAACTGGCCTGTTCTCTGCGTGCAGCTTTGGTTGTTAATGGCATGACACTTCAGGTTTTACTAATCAACATGTTGGCCTTTGCTTATTGTTTAAATGATGATTTTACCGGTGTGTTTCTTTGCAGAAGATTTCAGTGACCTTCAAGAATCAGGTCAGTGATGGGTTTTGACAAACTTGAGTTTTGCATGTCCGTTTTATGTTCCGAGTCACCGAAGCCCAGCTGGGTTGCAGTAAATACTTTACAATATTTGGATGTGTCTGTAGCCAGGAATTGGATCGTGTTACCATGTGAAGAGCAGCACAGCTTGCTGGCTCCAGAAGGTTGACTAGAAGCATGCTGTGCACTTGCACAAAGGGAATTACCTTTCTTCCTTGTCTGTAGTTTCCCTGGACTCTCAGTTTTAGTACCTTGCTGCTTCCTCAGCTGACAAGGTGTTAGATAAAGCAGTGTCTGTGGGGAACGTGCAGTTCATTTTCTGCTATCGCAGCTACGACTGTAATCACTGACGGGGCTCTTTTCCTCTCTTTCAAGCAGACCCACGAGAACTGGCCAGTCCCAGACCGGTTGGTGAGTAGATCTGCAGCTGGAATTTCGCACTATTCCCCACCTAGGAAGCAGATTTTGCTGCTGCTGCCACGTGTGGCACGTGGAGAGCTGCAGGGAGGGACACCTGTGGGTGCTCGTGCAGCCCTTTACAATGCCTGCTTGCCCTTTCAGGGGTAAACTGTGCTGAGGGCACCAGTATTTTTAGTGGCTCCGAGGAGCGTCTGCAGCTTCTCGTCTCGATCAGTTTACTGCTTCAGATCCCTCCGGCTGGGCCGCAGCCAGCGTGTTGCTCCACTGCTTGAAACGCTGGGAGACAGTGGTGCTGGGATGGTGGATACTCTTTTCTCTTTGCAAGTCCTTACTTTTAAAGGTGCTGACCCATGGAATGTATAAACGTGGTTGTTTGTTTTTTTTCCTCCCCGTGTCTTGGCAGCCACGGACAAGGTGGCTCTGTTAATAGGAAACATGAGCTACTGGAACCATCCCCAGCTCAAGGCTCCCATGGTGGATGTCTACGAACTGACCAGTTTGCTGAGGCAGCTGGATTTCAAAGTTGTTTCTTTGCTGGATCTTACTGAGGCCGAGATGCGAAATGCAGTGGATGAATTTTTACTGCTCCTGGACAAAGGAGTCTATGGTAAGAACACACAAAACCCCCTCTGAGGTCGGTCAGTGTTGTTCTGTATCAAGCACACGACCATCTGCTATTTACCCCTGCCAGCTCTCTACATGTGACGGCCAAACAGCCTTCCTGGTAAACAGGACGTGTGTAGAACGGGAAAAGCACCCACCAGCACATCCTCTGGCTTGGCTTAAAAGTCTTTTTGCTTCTCTACTTTTAGGACAGATCGAATGTTTGCACTTTTCTCTGTAAGCACACCTAAAACTGCTCTGGGGGAGGGCACGGTGGAGTTGATGCACAGAGCAAAAGCCTTCATGGCTCGCATGGAAAAGGCCGAGAGTGACCTGCTTGGGGGTGTAAGAAAAGTTCTTCCGTGGCCTTGGAGCTTTCAGCTGGCTGCCACTATTTGGTCATTTTTCCGAAGGCTGAGACTGCATCAACTCCCTGAGAAGTGACTCAGGGCAGAGAGCAAAAGGCTCTGCAGAACTCCCGTAGTGAAGCCCATCCAGGAAAACGTTCGATCCCTTTCTTGGAACGCGGGGGGCGGGTGATTTGTTACCACGGCTTGGTTTAGGGGGGGTGTTACCTGACGCTGTGTCTGAGCAGGGCTGGCTGCTCTGGCATTTCTGTCAGAGCCAAAACCCGCCTGCCACGGAGCCTCAGGCTGGCAGGAGTCTTTTCTGACAGCAGTCTGCTTTGTCACTCCCCGGGAAATAGAGGTGCTGGTACCGTTGGCACTCTCGCACCTTCTCGGGGGTTTTTTTTTCTGTAATTGTTGTCATGAAGGTGGAAAATGAAGCGTGGAAAAGCTTTGATGAGTTTCTCAGCAGTGCCATGGCATGTTTTGGCAGCTGTGCATTTCCAGCCACTCGCTGTAGAGGGTAAGCAGAGCAGTTTTTCGGTGGTGTTTGGCAATAACCACTTCAATTTACGTGGTCACTTTATTCTCCCTGCACAGTGGCTGTTAATGGCTTCGAGCCAATGGAAGGTGCTGTCAGTGCACAAATGGGCAATGATTTATTGCCTCTCTAGTGGGCATGGCTTCAGGTAGAAGAGGCACAGTGGCCAGTGCAGTTTGGGCCCTGTTACACCTATTCCTGGTGCCTGCCAAGTTGTGTCATTCTGGCTAACTGCCAGGAAAGTGGCATTTCAGATGCTGGTCCTTGAGTGGTAAACAAAGTGAGGACGATTGCCTGCTCCGATGGCTTAGGTTGTGCAGTTTTAAATGTAGGGTGCAATTAATACTGTATTCCACACGGGGTAAAAGCACAGACTCACATGTTTTAAAGGCTAAAAATATTTAGGCTGTTTTCTTTTTCAGAGAGAGAGGGGGGCAGATAGCACTGAAATGCTGACGTCTCTGAGGAACCTGAGCCTGCTGAAAACTGTTGTGCCCAAGGCCCCGCTGAGAGCCTGCAAACATGCTGGCTCCACTTACCCCGGGCATGCACAGATGTATTTCTGATCTTGAGCTCAGCACGTTAACCCTTGCAGGGGCTCCTCACTCATCTGCCAAGGATAGGGGAGAAACGTGGTCAGCCCAGTGACTTAAAGAACAGACACTCAGATGTGTGCAATCACCTCGATTTAGGGTCAGATCCCAACTCTGGACATCACATGGAGAGTTTCCTTTGAACTCAGGAAAACTGGAAAAGCAGCACCGGGAACAGGCAATAGGAAAATCAGATTTAATCGTGCAAGCTTCTGCTCAGTGCATTTTTTGGCACTGGAGGTTCTTAGTTCTAAGAACACCTAATCTTACTGCAGATAGATATGACTAATAGTGGACATTTTTATTCACATAAGTCCTGGCTTGCAGTTTCCTTTTTCAGGCTCCAGAAAAGCTTTCTTCAATTCCATGACATGTTTGGGTTCGTTGGGTTTTTTTTTCCTCCAAAAATATTTCATATTTGACCGAAGATTTTATGTCTTAAAATGTTGTAGACTCGTGTACCGGCAAGTGAGGGAGACGATGGCAAGGTAACCGTTTCTGGCTAGGAAAGCGTGCGAAGGATTTGTTCGTTCGGTGGAGTAAGCCAGTCTGTAACTAAGACATGCAGCTGCTGGTAGTTGGGTAATGGGGATGTGCTCTGGACTCCCACCAACCTATTCAGCAGGGTTTTTCTTTATTCTGTCTGCAAAACCTGCAGCTCAGAGCTTTGTCACGGCCCACCCGTGGAGAAGGCGTTTTCCAGCTGGCACACTTCCATACAGAGCAGGCTCCTTCTGTTAAGAGGCCGTAACTACTTGAGGCGGTTCAGAGCATCTACCTGGGCGTCACTCCCGCCTGTCCTCGCCCCCAGGTTTGCTGTACTACGCTGGGCACGGCTACGAGAACTACGGCATCAGCTTCATGGTGCCGGTGGACGCCCCCAGCCCGTACCGGTCGGCGAACTGCCTGTGCGTGCAGGACATCCTGGGGCGGATGCAGGCCAAGGAGACGGGGCTCAACGTCTTCCTGCTGGACATGTGCCGCAAAAGGTACCGCCGGCCGGGGGGCGCAGCTGCCGGGGGGGCTGCTGATGGTCGTTATTGAAGTTCTGAGCTGTTAGGGTGAGAAATCGGGCAGCTCACAGGAGCAACGGGAGCCTTTCCCCTCGCGCCGTTATCCAGGAGGAAGGAGAATCCCTGCACGTTAATTTGGCAGGAGGGCTCAAGTGGAGGGCTTATTTTAGACCTCTCCAGAGCCAGGGGTTTTGCTTTTACGCTGGGCATGTTGTGTCTTTATTTAGAGCTTAAAGCCCCGACTGATTTACGGGCTTTCTCTAAACAAAGTGCTGTGTTCTTCCCGTGTGGAGGAACCACGGTGCCCAGTTAAACTTGCACTTGAAGTCAGCTCTTCAGTCAGCACTTCTGGCAGTTGGTCTCCAGGGAATGTTTCCTAGCAGAAGAACGCCGGTGCCTTAGTGTGTCTGTGGAGCCTCCAAACTTCGGAGCCAATTCGTGCTCACAGTCTGCAAGCCAAGTAGAAAATCCATCTACGTAAGCCTCGTGCTGAGACACCATGGGGGGTGGGATTAGAAAAAAATCACAGCTTCTGGTGTAACCTGAAATGGGCATTACCAGAGATGGGTTTTGCAGAGGTTGTAGACAAACTCTGCTAGTGACTATAACGTGGTGCTGAGTTTTGTCTTTTAGCAGTCAGGATTCGTTCCCAGACCTGTAGGAGTGAATCAGATTGCTGGTTCTGGTGGTTTGAATCTGTTACCTTCACTGGTTCTCGAATCAGTCACTTTTCCTTTCTTGTCTTTCCATGTACTGCAGAAACGAATATGACGACACGGTTCTTATCTTGGACGCCCTGAAGGTTACGGCCAATATTGTTTTCGGATATGCAACGTAAGGAGATGTTTCTTCTTCTTCTTCTGTGCCTCAGCAGTGACCCCAGAGCGTGTGCAGGTGACCTTGGCCAGAACAGTCCCGTGGTGATAACAGACCAGTAAGCTCGGACAGTTTGCAAGGGAAGTGCAAAAGCTGCCCAACAGAAGGAGTCAAGAGCTTTAATAAAGTCTTCAGGGATAAATTGAAGTTCCTCCTATAAGGAGTTTGATAGACACAACCTGCCTTTCAAGCCGTAGGAGATTCTCGGCCCCCTTCCCAAGGTAACTTTACTCTTAATCCTGCAGGTGTCTCAGTGTTTTCTCCTTGATCTCCCAGGTGCCAAGGAGCAGAAGCTTTCGAAATTCAGCAGTCGGGCTTGGCCAACGGGATCTTCATGAAGTTCCTGAAGGAGCGGCTGCTGGAAGACAAGAAGATCACTGTTCTGCTGGACGAGGTGGCAGAAGGTGAACTCCAGCTTACTGCACTGACAGTCTCCTCAGCCTGCATCGCTGAGAACAACTTTGCTTACGTGCTCTTCCTCTCACGGTGAACGCGTTACACTCCTTAAAGCTCGTTCTTGTTGCGCTTCGTTCAAAGAGCAGCTTTGATCGAGGAGCAGCTGCTCCTGGGCAGCATCTTAACAAAGTTCTTGGTGTTACCAAGGGGCCTGAGCTTCTTAAATAGTGTGCAGTTTTGTACTTCAGTGAACCTCCTTTGTCCTGACTATCTTTCCTCCTGGAGCTTTGAATTGTCCATCGGCAAAAACGCTCCTCTGTCCTGTGGTCCTGGCTGCTTGTGGTAGCCCAGCCACTTGCAAGTTCATTTAAACAATTCACAGAGTCCCACCTGCCCCATGTGCTATAGTGATGATAATGATTTGTTCTCTGAAGTGCAGTAAAAAGGGCAATGCACTGCCTGGCTCAGTAACTGCAGATTAGATTTGATGGGAAAAGTGCTGAAGTGGAAAATGTCCGGGGAGCACGCACTGGTTCCATGTAAATAGCCCCCGTGGCAAAGGCCAGGGCCTGCTGGCACCATGGTCCCTGCTGGCACCGTGGTTCCCTGCTGGCACCGTGGTCCCTGCTGGCACCGTGGTCCCTGCTGGCACCCTGGTTCCCTGCTGGCACTGTGGTTCCTGCTGGTACCGTGGTCCCTGCTGGTACCGTGGTTCCTGCTGGCACCCTGGTTCCCTGCTGCTACCGTGGTCCCTGCTGGCACCGTGGTGCCTGCTGGCACGGTGGTTCCTGCTGGCACGGTGGTTCCTGCTG
>JAYRBT010000093.1:71015494-71040441 GCA_036023395.1 Myiotriccus ornatus
GAGCGGGCCCGCGGGGAGGTGCCCGGGGCCGCGGCGGCCCGGAGGAGGGAGCGGCCCCCCGGGCCGAGGGGCCGAGGGAGGGCCGGCCGCGGCCGCCCGTGCGGGGAAGCCGGGCCGAGGCAGCGGAAGAACATGGTGTTTCTCCCCAGAACGGGGTGGGGATGAGGGATGCGGAGAAGGTGTGCGGGGTTGTGCCCGAGACCTCTGCTCAGTTGCAGGTGCGGCCCGGGGCACAGGGGCTGGCCGGGGTTGCCCACCCGCCCGGAGGGAGCCCTGCAGAGCAGCATCTCCCGCAGCCCCCGAGAGGAGGGGGCTCGGCGCGTAGGCGGAGGTGGTTACTGGTGTTCCCCGAGCAAGGGTGAGTAGCCAGGAGGAGCGGGGTGGCTGCCGTGTCGCTCTGCGTGCCTGTCAGCCACGCAGGAGGAAGGCCCAGCGTGGCCGAGGTGAAGGGGAGCGGGCGGCAGCACAGCGGCCGCGGGCACAGGTGGGTGCGGAGCCCCGGAGCGGCCTGGGCACCGCGGGGAGCCGAGCCCCCGGCCGGGCATCGCCCCAGCGGCGCAGGGCCGAGCGGGCGGCTCGGTCCGCACGGGCTCCGCGGGCTGCGAGCCGCGCAGGAGCCTGCCCGGGCCTCCCCAGCCGGGGGGTGCCGGCCGGGGGGGCTGCGGCTCGCTGGTTCTTGGGGCCTCCGCCACCGTCGAATAGCAAAAGGGAAAAAAAAAAAGGAGAAAATAATCAGCGCAGCGGCCAACTCGGTGCTGCGAGGAGGGGGCAAAGGAACTATTTTGCAGGCATCTTGCTGCTGCGGAAATGGATTTCTGGCGGGGAGGGAGGCGCGCGTGTGGGTCCTGTGTCTGGCAATGCTGCTCCGAGCTCCGAAAATGCCGCTCGGGCGGCCCCAGACGCAGCGAGCAGTGGGGAGGGCGGCCGGGAGAAGCCCCGGGACCCCTCGGCCGTGGGCATGAGGGGGCAGATGTGACGCGTGTGAGCAGCCACCCCTCGTGCTGGGGGAGCAGAGGGGGAGCAGCCCGGGTTAGCAGCCTGTCTCCCAGGGCTGCGGCCGAGCCTGCCTGGCGCTGCAAGAGAGATCCTATGAGGATTTTTATTGCGGTCTCTTTGTTAGCTACAGCCAGGCACGCACGCACGCTCCCAGCTCTCGGCCGGGTTGTGGGAGGTAAGTGGGGGAGGCGAGGAAGGGAGCGTGCGGGGGGCTCTGGGGAGCAGGGGCCGCGTGGGCCGGGCCGGAGGGGAGCCGGGGCGCAGGGCCGCACAGAAAAAAAAAACCGGCCCCGGCGATTTGCAGGGACTTGTTGGCAACTCGGCGAGGGTTGCCATAGCTTTTTATGTAGGGTGACCAGAACCGGCTGGAACTGGTTTGAGGCAGATCAGCTCCTGAACACAATGCAGTCACTGAGCTACTACACTGGGAGAGCTTCCTCCCTTCATGGCAGCCAAAAGCAGAGGAGCTTGCAGAAAGATACCATCCCAAAACAGTATGTGAATGCACACTTTAGACACACAGCACTGGTACGTGGCTAACGTAGTCATAAAGGGTTCTGTATGTAAATGTACATATTTGCAGTAACTGAGATTACTTTGGCTTTTCGTGCCTTTTTATGCTTGAGGAGTGGGCAAGAGCTGAGATTTATGACCCTTATTAAAATATTTTTGCTTTGCAAGGGTGGGACACCGGTTATGCCGTCTGTTTTAAAACGAAACGACGTAAAATGGATTGAATGATTTGTAATTGTAGCTGTGCTTGTGACTGAGGATGCTGCTTTGCATGCGGTTTTATTTACAGGGTGCTGTCTTGTGGTTTGCTTCTTTAGGGGACGCTACGCTGGGGTGGGGGGGGGAGGTTGCTGTGCCTTTCTGGAAGGCCAAAAGGAAACAGTATTGTTGTAGAATTGTGCATAAAAGCACTGCAAAGATGCTGTAAGGCATACTCGTTTTCCCTTTTTTTTCCCTTTTTTTTTTTTTCCCCTTGTAGGCCTATTGATTGGGGCTGCCTTTAACCCTTTGGTGTTTGCAGAGGTAATGCGGCTGTGGCAGTAACCGAGCGCCGGGCTAACAAAAACACAAATAGAAATCTCTCAAAGGTCAAGGTTCACAAGGTGAGACGCGGTGGTTCGTTAAGGATAGAGTGCAGGTACACGTGCGGGAGAGGTAAACGCGGCTCCTGCTTGCACCCTTGGCACATCAGGGAGGAGACAATCGTTTAAGTGTTACCGAAGAAATGCTATTAAGGTCCTCCAGTTTTAATAGGATTAAAGCTATTATTTTTAAAGACTTACTGATATCTTGGCTAAATACACTCTTTTCATTGAAATCTCTCCAGATATACGTGGTTTTTTTTCACAGTGCGGTGCTACGGAATAGGCCTCTGAGTGACAGTCATAAATTGTGGACCAATTGTGGCAGTGAGCCGTTCTGTGCTGTGTTACAGACTCACACGCAGAATTTGCTGTCTGATTATTTACAGGTTATTGTTTGGCCACATCTGAGTGACCCAGCACTTGCTTGTGAATTAAGGTCTTCGGCGGTAAACGCGGGCTTAATATCTCCTCCAGAGAAGAAAAAAACCCCGAAAAAAGCCACCCAAAATAAATAGCAGGGATGGCTTTTCTTCGACTGCTGTAACCTGGGGAGGGTTTTGCAGCAGCCGAGTGGAAAGATGGATTTCTGGGGGGGCTGGATGGCGCTCCAGCCCGTTAGCAGTGGCGTGAATTATAATCTTGTGCAGTAATGAAGTCAGGATAGGAAACCGGATGGGCAGCGCATCAGCTCCTGAGGGGTGACTGCTTTTAACTCAGATAAGGCACAGGGGGTTGGGGGGCGGTGGTTGGTTTGGTTTTCCCCTCATCTAAAAAAAGAAACGTGTGCTTAGGTTTGAGCCGGCATTCGTGTGTGACAGGGAAAGCCGAAGGATTCGGAGAGGCAGAGGGGGAGAGGGAAGGAAGCAGGAATGAATGTAGCCAAGGGAAGAACAAAGGCTGTTAGAGCTTACACAGTGCATCACTCAGCGTTTTGCCTTGGGGATTCTTTGCTAGAACCGGTACTTCCTACCACAGGAAAGCAGCAACTCTAGAATCAGAAACCGGTGGGATTTTTTGAAAGAAATTGCCCAGTCCTAGCTGTGTTGGCTGGTTTGGGAGCCTCCAAGCAAGGTAATATGGAGGCAGAGCATGGAAAGTGCTGTGCTGTGGTGTGAGATGAGTGTCCTCTCCTCTGTGCTCAGCAGAGAGAGAGTCCTAAAAGCCTGGCGAGGTTGTGGATACTGGGTAAGTTGTGAGCTGGCTGATGACAGGCAGGGTGCCTGCATCCCAGTGACAATGCCAGGCCACCTTTTTGTTTCTGACTGCAGCACATTACATAAGGGACTGAGCTATTAACCGTAGGAAAGGGGGAACGACGTGGCTGACGCTCAGCCCGAAAATTCTGGGGTTGTGGTTTGTTTTCCTGCAGCTGTGGCGAGCTGTTTCGCTGGTTTGGGAGGGCAGTGATGGAGCAAAATGCCTGACAGATCCCTGGGCTGATTGCTGCTTCCCTCCTCCAGCAGTGGGATGCAGAGGGGCTGTGTTTGACTGTGAATGTCTGCTGCTGGCAAACAGGAGTCCTTGTTGCACGATAGGAGTAGCATCTCCGGGTGAGGAGGACGCTTGTTCCTTTGGAAGTGTCAGCTAAAGCTCATCTATTACACCAGAGCACCCTTTAGGGTTTGGTTTTCTTTCTGATAAGCAGAACAGTAGGCAGCTTGACAATTGTTAAGTTCTGGAATTGCTACAGATTTCTGTGTGTCTGTTCGGGGGTTCGAACGCTCTCTGTACCGCAGGTTTTTATTTTCAGCAAAGAGGATTTTGAATTTGCAGGGATTTCTGTAGGCTGGGAGATGGGAGATCTGAACAGAGGCCGGAGCCCGCAGTGTTCTTGGTGAGTTGTGTTTTTTCGGTCGAATAATGTCTGTAAATGCTCTTCCCCGGGAGATGGGCATTTTGCAGGCAGGCCTCAGCAAAGAGGCAGGGATGGCATTTAGAACGTGATCCGAATCTGCGTGACTTCTGGAATCTCAAAATTCCAGCTGAATTATTCCCTGCTATCGCCCCAGCCTGTTTTGCATACGGAGATACCAAATTAAGCCGTGTTTATCGTCTATTTTTAAGCAGAGTGGGTTTCCTGGTTTTTTAGGAATTCACTGCCGTTTTAGGAGGAACTGGGAAGTGTGCAGGCCCAGCCCCTGAGGGGGATCTCTGGATCCATGCAGGTAGTTTCCCTGTGGCCAACTGGAGACAACCAGTTCAAAAATTGAGGAGTTGGGCGACAAGATGAGGCTCCTAAAGAGTCATAAACTGCAGTAGGAGTATTTTGGCTGTCAGGATTTTGGCTTAAGTCTTTTACTCGTTGAGCCTTGTGCATGGAGACAAATTGGAACAGTGAAATACTTCACTGAGATGTTTACATTGGGACTGGCATGACCTTCTATTGATGCTGTGGATGGTAAATGAGATCTGTATCCTAAGAGCTCCCAAATTTCTTCGGAGGAGAATTACTGTGCCTATTAGGGAAGGAATTCCCGTGATTTCTGGGAGCAGGAGGTTGTCCGGGTTTTGCAACAGCAGCGAGCGCTGTGCCCTTCAGGAGTCAGGAAGAGGAGCGCGCGAGCCATCGCCGACTGCGGTCACGGTGGCCCCTTGCAGTGCCGAGCGTGTCAGGGCTGTGATTGGAGATGTGGTTCCCGTTTCCTGAAGAAGGGTTTGTGGTTAGGGTGGCTTTGTCTGTCGCTGCAGTGCTCGGCTTGCAGAGGAGATGACTGGAGGTGTCAGTCGGTCCTAACTCCTCATGTTTGTTGACTGGCTAATGAGCTGCTCGTATTCTGTGGGTTAGGCTGAAATTTGTCCGCTGTTAGGATATATCTTGTTGCAATTCTCATTGAATCTTCCCTACCTGGTGAATTTTTTCAAGGAGTTAGATGGTGTAAGTGTAGAAAATTTCATGGGATTTGAAGGCAGTTTAATCAGGCAGAAAAGACAGGGCTGATACAATTTGTGGTCCTACAGCTTGGAAGAGCTGGATGAATGGCAGGGTAAGAGCCAAAGAGGAGAAGCTGGTTGGTTCTTCAGAGGTTAAAGATTAAAGAAAAGAATAAAAAATGAGTGTGTAAGGCCATACTGGTGATCCAGACACAACAGAAACCTTCTGCATAAAGAATAATAATTGGGAAAGTATTGGAAAGGGAGGAGGATTATTTGTCATTGCGAGGCTGGAAAGCTTGAAGTTGTTCTTGTACCTGACAAAAATTAGGGGTTTGAGTGGGTTGGAGATAGGCCCAGTCTTGGAGCTGCCCCAGACTGTGCTGGTTTTTTGTCAAAATCCCGATTTCCTGGGGAACCAGGAGCTTCATTCCTGTTCTGAAGCACTTGCAGGCATCGTGTTGGCACAGAGAAGGAACAGGCTCACAGCTTGTCTGCCAGCCAAGGTGTCAGTTGATTTTGATCTCGGCTGAAAAGGCAGAGTTATCTCCTTAAAAGAAGGAGTTCCTGAAAGGTTTTTGGGGAGAGGAAATAAAAAATAAAACCCAGGGTGGGATGTGGCTGCAGAGCCCTGGCAGTTGGGGTTTAAATTCTGAGTCTGAAGATGGGGGCAATAGAATAGTGAGGCAGTGCTGATCTTAAACACACTTGGAGGACAGAGTGGGTAAGCGGGCCTTGATTCATTGCTAGGGATAAATGTTAATTAAACTCCAGGGTGTGTAATTAGAGGAGGTTTCAGACTAGGGCGACTTTCTAGTTCTTTTTGAGTATTGACAACAACTGCAGAAAGACAGATGAAAAGCCAGAATGCACATGATTAGTATCTCAGATCAGGAGTAACTGCATCGAGGCTTTGTGTGGATTTACATGGATTTTATATGCTCTGGTCTCTGGAATCTTTTCCATTTAATTCTTAGAGAAACTTGCTTTGTAATTTTGGTATTGTGTATGTGTTTCTTTTTGTATTTAGGACTTAATTAGTCCTCCAAAGCCACTAAACTGTTAAGTGAACCCTGTCAGCAAATTCCAAAACCCTTCTGTATTTATTTGAAGGTGTTGCCTGACATGTCTGTGTGTGTTTCGGAATCCTTGAAAAATTTCCCTCATCTGCCTTTTAAAGTCCATAATGACTTCCAGGTAGGCAGTGCTGATGAGCTGATGAATACCTAAGTGTTACAGATTGTTACCATCTTCAGGAAGACTCGTCAGGTTGACAGTGCAAATGTAAAGGAAAATCAAGGCAGGGGAAATTGCAAGTGCCTGACTTTATCTCCCTGAACATCCAGGTACCTTGCTGTAATCACCCAGTGTGTTGGCCCGGAAAGGAGGGAGTGTAGGAGAGGGGGCAGGAAGGAAGTCACTGAAATTTGGGCCCAGAATGAAACGGCCGGGTTACTGTGTGAGGAGCTGATGAATTACTAGAGCTCCTGGTGCAGCAATTCAGCTGTACCCTTGGACTGTTCTGTAATGTCTAATTCCTGAAAACAGTACTTGGGAAGCAACACTTGTTTTGTGCAAGCCCAGAGCTTAAAGTAACGCCCATCTGCTTCTCTTACAGATTGGCTTACGATCAAACCCGTGACCATGGGGGATATGAAGACCCCCGATTTCGACGACCTGCTGGCAGCCTTTGACATCCCAGACATGGTGGATCCCAAAGCGGCCATCGAGTCGGGGCACGACGAGCACGAGAGCCACATCAAAGCGAACGCTCACGCCGACGACGACGGCCACGCCCCGTCGTCCTCCGACGTCGGCGTGAGCGTCATCGTGAAGAACGTGCGCACCATCGACTCCGCCGAGGGCGCGGACAAGGACGGCCACCACTCCGCGGGCAACGGCCTGCACAACGGCTTCCTGACGTCGGCAGCCCTCGAGAGCTACGGCAAAGAGGAGGGGAAGGCGCTGAAGGACGACGGGTCAGCTGCGGAGACGACGCTGAAGGACTCGGCGTTCAACCAGTTCAGCCCAATATCGAGCGCTGAGGAATTTGACGATGACGAGAGAATCGAGGTGGATGACCCCCCGGATAAAGAGGACATGCGGGCAAGTTTCAGGGCAAACGTCCTGGCGGGATCTCTGTCTCAGCAGGAATACGACAAACTAAAGGCGCTCGGAGGGGAGAACTTGATTAAATCTGGAATGCCGGTTTCGAGCAGTCTGGATAAAAATAAAGTTGCTAAACGAGAGACAGAGACAAACTCCGTGAATTTAAGTGTCTTTGAGCCTTTCAAAGCCCGGAAAACGGAGGACAAGTTGCTAAAAGACAATTCTGACAAGCTCCTGGAAAACAGAGTACTCGATGGAAAACTGAGCGCTGAGAAAAGCGACACGAATCTCGCCAGCATTTCCCAGTCCAAAGCAAAGTCCTCAGCGAAGCTTTCTTCCTGCATTGCTGCCATCGCAGCACTGAGCGCTAAAAAGGCAGCTACAGACAGCACTAAAGACTCACAGGCTAATGCAGGGGAGTCTTCTCCCTTACCAAAAGACGTAAGCGAGAGTCCCCGGGCCATTGACAAGTCACCTGAGTCTCAGAGTCTCATTGACGGTGCCAAGAAGCCATCTGTGAAACCCCCTGACAGTCCCAGGAGCGTGTCGAGTGAGAACAGCAGCAAAGGGTCTCCGTCTTCCCCCGCAGGGTCCACACCAGCAATTCCTAAGGTTCGTATCAAAACCATCAAGACGTCTTCGGGGGAGATCAAGAGAACCGTTACCAGAGTGTTGCCAGAAGTGGATTTGGACTCTGGGAAAAAGCCCGAGCAGAGCTCATCCATGGTAACCTCCGTGACATCTCTGCTGTCCTCACCGACTTCTGCTGCCGTCCTGTCCTCTCCTCCCAGAGCCCCTCTGCAGTCCTCAGTTGTCACCAACGCAGTTGGCTCTCCGGAACTTGCCCCCAAACAGGTCACCATCAAACCCGTGGCCACGGCCTTCCTGCCCGTTTCCGCCGTGAAGACGGCGGGCTCCCAGGTGATCAACTTGAAGCTGGCCAACAACACCACGGTGAAAGCCACCGTCATCTCCGCCGCGTCCGTGCAGAGCGCCAGCAGCGCCATCATCAAAGCCGCCAACGCCATCCAGCAGCAGACGGTGGTGGTGCCGGCGTCGAGCCTCGCCGGCGCCAAACTCGTGCCAAAGACGGTCCATCTCGCCAACCTTAACCTTCTGCCTCAGGGCGCTCAGGCCACCTCTGAGCTGCGCCAAGTGCTCACCAAACCCCAGCAGCAAATCAAGCAGGCAATAATTTCCGCGGCGGCCTCGCAGCCCTCGAAGAAGGTGTCTCGGGTGCAGGTGGTGTCGTCGCTGCAGAGCTCCGTAGTGGAAGCGTTCAACAAGGTGCTGAGCAGCGTCAACCCCGTGCCGGTTTACATCCCGAACCTCAGTCCCCCTGCCAACGCCGGGATCACGCTGCCTACGCGAGGCTACAAGTGTCTGGAGTGCGGTGACTCGTTCGCCCTCGAGAAGAGCCTGACCCAGCACTACGACAGGAGGAGCGTGCGGATCGAAGTGACTTGCAACCACTGCACGAAGAATTTAGTCTTCTACAATAAGTGCAGCCTCCTGTCGCACGCTCGCGGGCACAAGGAGAAGGGCGTCGTGATGCAGTGCTCCCACCTGATCCTAAAACCGGTCCCAGCGGATCAAATGATAGCGTCTCCTCCCGGCAATACCGCTGCAGCCGCGCTCCAGAGCCCGGGGGGAGCTGGCTCGCACTCCCTGACGAAGCTGCAGTCTGGCCTAACTGGGACGGTGATCTCCGCCCCAGCGAGCTCTCCTGTCATTCCAGCTATGCCGCTGGACGAAGATCCCTCGAAACTCTGTAGGCATAGTCTAAAGTGTTTGGAGTGCAACGAAGTTTTCCAAGATGAGACGTCTCTTGCAACTCATTTCCAGCAGGCCGCAGACACGAGTGGACAAGTAGAGTATCCTATGTTTACATTCCAATGTTTCACCTATGAGCCTAGGAGACTTTGGAGATGGTTTTACTTCCGTTTAGCTGTTCATTACCCGAACCTCCGTGATTAAAATGATAAACACAAAAAGTCTTGCAAGCACTTACGCTTTTTAAATCAGACTTCTCTTAGAATCTTTTTAGGCCCTGCAGTCTGGTATTGACACTGTATTTGGTGGTAAAATTCAGCTTTAGCTTTTTTACAGCCAAACAGCTTAATCCTGAAAGTCATAATAGGTTTTACTACTAATACTTTACCGATTCTTTCCGTGCTTTGGAATTTGACTAGCCCGTGGAATCCACTTAATTGGCACCCTCATTAACAGCCCGTCTGTTCAACCTGAACGCTTTGATTTGTACTTGATTGGTCCTCAGCTTTTGAGAGTTCTCATCTAGCGCCCTGAGTGAGCGAGGCATTCCTCTCACCTGCAGGGACTCAGGCACACTGACTGCTGACAGCAATGCCTGCTCTTTGCCTCAGGAATTCCTTAAAAAAGTGCAGGCACCATTCCTTGCTGTGGTGTGCCATATCGGTTTAGCTGGTTGGGTTTCCTTCCCTCTTCCGAGCGCTACCGAGTTCCACTTCCAGACCATTCTCAAATTCGTGACTGGTGTACGTGGCCTAAGCTGACAGAAGCACGTCATTCAATAAAACTTCATCTCCATCAGCGTGCGATGTATTTTATAATCCTGCAGGAGCCGAGGTGGTTCGTTAAACGAGACAGTCGGGGCGTGCCAATTAAAAGGGATTCTGTGTGTGTTTCAAAGCATTCGGTCGAGCTTGCCGATCCAGCTGCTCGCTCCGGGCCGAGCTGAAACCCTGCATGCGTGCTCAGGGAACATTCCTGGGAGTCACCCAGGGGTGAAGTCCTGCAGTTAGTTCCGAAGTGCAGCCAGTCAGAGGAGCTGATCAGGATCTATTTACGGCACTTGGGGCCTGCTCTGTGCCACGGAGCAGCTCGGCGGGTAGTCACGGAAAGGGATTTTGAGTGTGGGTTCTGTGGCTGTGCCCCAGCTCCTCCTCTACTAACAGGTCGGCAGAGTTACTGAGAGCCCGCATTCCCACTGGAATGCCATCCCAGGGAACTCCCCTCTGGCAGGTGCTACGGGTGAGGCTGCCTGAGCTTGTGGGTTCCACCCTTAGATCTAAGCAGGATCTAATGGCTGAGCCTATTCTGCCCCAGCTCGAGCTACTTCACGCTCGGTACTTGGGATTTTTCCCTGACTGCTTTGCTGGTGCTCGCCGGTGGCAGATGGATTCTATCTATATCCCCTGACAGATCTGTTAGGTAGCATCCCATCTACGATCCAGTAGTCCTTGCGAACACCCTGTTGCTCTTGGAAGTCAGAAGGCCCCGAGATAAAGTGGATGAGAGACAGAATAGGTTGGGAGGATGAGGCTAAAATGGAAAACAAACAAACAAACAAAAAGAGAAGACCGAAGATAAAGTGATGTGCTCACTTTTGGGGGGGCCCTTGTCTTTATGGACAGGTAAATGAACCTTTTGCCCTTCCCTTTCTCCCTCTGTCCGGTGCTTTTGCCCCTGGTGCTGCTGAGTTTGCTCTCCACGAAGAAACACTTTGCTGCTTCGTCGTTAGAGGTGAATGAAAGACTTAAGATTTAATTGCCTTCCTAGTGCTTGGCACTTCTTGCTGTCAAACTGCCACTGTTTGGGGGGGGGGGAGTAAAAAGACAGGGAAATTAGATAAGATTGGTGTTTTAACTTTGGAAGGGAGGAAACAGGCATAAAAAAAGAACATTTTGGATTTTTGCAAACAAGTAATAGGAAAGAAAAGGTTATTTGCAGCTTCCTGTTCTTTCTAGTGCCCATCTAACTGCTCTTGAAAGGAAAATGTGTTTTCAGTGAGTCGAAGCAGAAAGAAAGTGTTCTCATCCTTCTGGAAACTCCTGTTACGAAGGCAGAATGTTTCATTTAACATAAACAGTGGTAGAGCAGCCCTAGCAGTGAAAATACGGTCCCTGTGAAGTTGTTGCTTTCCTGTAACGTTTTATTTCCATTCATGTTCCTGTTAAAGGGAACGGGGCCACTCACTGACAGGTTTTCTGGCTAAATGAATCCCCCCCACACTTCCTGGGGGAAAATGAGTGTTAATATTTCTCTTAGTTACCGACAGGAGTGTAGAGCTCCCAGAGCTCATTTTCCTTCATGCTCAGCGTTCTCGTGTATCTTTATTTTCCACCTCCACCGTTTTTCCCTTCTAACCCTTTCTTTTTTTTTTTTTTTCCTGAAACTTTTGACTTTAAATGCAGGCAGGTGATGATTTTCACAAACTGTTTTATTTTGGTGTGGGTTGGAATGAGAGAGCTGAAGTTAATGCCACCATAAGCCCAAAATAAAATGGTAAGCAAATGTGCTGAATGTCAGAATGTCACAGTAGATGCTTCTTGTTCTACTGGACTCAGTTGCAATCAAACATTTTCTGTACTCATCAAAACAGCAGAGCAGGGGCCTTAACCAAGAGCATTCCTGGCATGTTGGCTCAGCAGATGAGTCTGGCACCAGCAGAGAGGTCGCTGAGCTGGGGCTGGGGTGCTGCACAGCCCTTTGTGTGCCATCCCAGCCCAGTTTTCTTGGATAGCGCTGCAGGAGGGACCGGGAAACCCTCAGATGATTTTGTTGCTGGAATAACAAGGTTGTGGATTTGGGGAGCGATAAATGGGGCAGAGTCATGGCCAGGCAGGATTTTTGCCTTTAAGCTAAAGTGAAGACCCCAGAGCAGTTCTAGTCAGCCTGGGGGTGTGAGTCCTGAACTCTGTTTGGATGGTGACTGTGTTCAAACACACCAGGCCATCTCTCTCACAGAGCATTTCCTCATGCATATGTTAGTAAATAATTCACAGTGCAGCTCTGGAGCTCTTGCTCTGGTCTGCATTGCGGACACCACACATCAGCACATCTGCCAGAGCCTTCCAGAGAACACTCCTATAAATACCTACCCGTGGCAGGAAAGAGGCTTGGCTTTGATTTGAATTCTTGGTGAGATTCACAAGTCCCAAGAAATAATAGCAATGGTTTGATCCTCGGGTTGTGTGGAGGCCCCTTGCGCCGTCAGGGGTAATTTTGGGAGGCACCTCCGCGAACCCACGTGCGTCTCCCGGGGTCGGGGGTGAAGCGAAGGGGCTGTGTGGCATCAGGACACCGGTGGGTGTGGCGCTGCGTGCCAGCTGTGCCCGCGGCCGCCCCTTGCTTTGGGCCCCGCCGCAGCCGTGACGTTTAACCTCTATTTGCTGTGTTGCAGTGTTTGACACGAGACGTTGCGTAGAGCTCACCCCAACCTATTGTCTCATCTCTTCTGGTTTGTCGTTTAGAAGACATGCAATATCTGCCAGATGCTGCTTCCTAACCAGTGCAGCTTTGCATCACACCAGAGAATCCATCAGCATAAATCTCCCTACACGTGCCCCGAGTGTGGAGCAATCTGCAGATCTGTCCACTTCCAGACCCATGTCACTAAGAACTGCCTGCATTACACCCGAAGAGTTGGGTTTCGGTCAGTATGATGATTGCTTTCCTTGTCGATTTGATGTGCCAGTGATGCTTGTGAAAGTAATTTGCCGATTTTCAGAAGTATTGTTGGGGAGATTACAGCTTCAGGGGCTGCGGGTTGCCGTGGCAACAGTATTATTAGTGTGACAAATTTGGGAGTAAACGCATTAGGGTTCTGCTTTGTCTGGGCATCCACTTTTGGATATGATTAAATCAGAATATTAGCTAGTGTCACACAGATTCAGGGCTTCACTGCTTCTAAAGTCTGGAGAATGCAGATGCATTGCCTTAATTTGAGGTTCTTCAAAAAAACCTGGGGAGTTGTTTTTTCAGATTATCGAATTCTGGATCGTTCTGTCTGGTGGAACAGTCACTTTCAGTATTTACTCCCAGAATGTATTGTCAGGGGGTTGATGGGCACACAGCACCTGCCTGGTTGTTCTCATTCCCGTGGGAAGTCAAGATTCCTTGGCTTTACGTCACGTGCATTCTTGGGAATGGTCATCTCTTCCCTCCTCTGACTTGCTCAGCACTGCGGGGCATTTGCAGTCCCTGAGACTGCTGTGACGTGGCTGCTGACGGTCAGTTCAGTCCCATCCCTAGAGCAGAAAGTCGAGGGGACACCTGGGGAGTTGATGTGTTGATGAGAGGCTCACCCTGTGTAGAAGAAGGGTGGGACGAAGGGTGAGCAGAGAAGAACTGTAAAACTCTTGCTGCAAAATACCGGTCAATCCGAAACTGGTTCATTCATTGTGATTGCTGATTGCTGTATGTTCTTGGAGTGATTTGGTAGCATTTACTACTGGAGATGGAGGGCACTAGGAGGGACCATTGTGTAAAAACATCTTCATTCTCGTAATATTAATTCGATTTTTTAACTGTTTCATTTTAGAATAGATGCGGGAAGGTCACAAATACTCGACACAGCAGACGTATGTTTTTGGAAAGTATTTTCCCAGTTCCAATCTGATACATTGACACGATTGAAGAGATTCGGTTTAGTCTCCCCGAGTTTAAATCCAAGCGCTGATTTGATTCCGTCGCTCAATCCGAACCAGGGGAACGGTGCAAAGATTTCCCTTCCTGGTTTTCCCTCCCAAGTTGCTGGGGCGCGCCTTAAACGATCCGCAGTTTGGAAATCTGCAGAGGATTTAAGCGTTCCTGCCTGCAGTCAGTAGATTATTCCCCTGCCAACCCTCCTGTCTGCTCTACTGTGATAACACACCAAAAAATGTCCTCCTATCTCTTCGGGTGCAGTTTTCTCTCCCCTCCTTTGGGATCCGTGAATCACTGGTTGCGTTGATTGATGCCGGGTGGTTTGAGCGGATAGGATGCCGTCGTTTCACGCGGTCGCCCGCGTTCGGGTGTTGATGCTGCGGATTGTTCTGGGCTGCGCTGACTCTCTCCGCTCTCTCCGCAGCTGCGTGCACTGCAACGTGGTGTACTCCGACGTGGCGGCCCTCAAGTCTCACATTCAAGGTTGTCACTGTGAAGTCTTCTACAAGTGTCCCATCTGTCCCATGGCGTTCAAATCCGCTCCCAGCACGCACTCCCACGCCTACACGCAGCACCCCGGCATCAAGATAGGCGAACCAAAGTAAGCAACGCTCGTCTCCTGCTGCGCTGGGGATGACCTGTGAAACTGTGTTGTGTCCCGTGCTTGCAGTCTTAGAATCACCTCGCTGGCAGCCGCCACTTTGCCGGCCTGCATGAGGTTTGAGCCGGCAGCTTACTGGGCGAAGGGTTTGCCTTTCCCTGAGCCGGCCCTGCGTGCTAGAAGAGAGCGATTGTGAAATGCAGTCGCGCAAACCATTCGCGCAGGTGGCTGCAGCGCCGCTCCGTTCTGGTGCTTTCATCTGCTCAGCTCATCTGCATTTTAACTGTGCATTAAGATAATGCCATTCCATGATGAGCCGCTGAGGCTCATCCATTTTCATAACATCTGCTTGGAAAGTTGGGGAAAAGGCGGGTTTGATCCGGTTAGATAAGCTTTTTTTCCCGTTGCGTGCTCTCTTTCTTTCTGGCTTCGAGCGGAAGTGGTTCTTTTCTGCAGCATGCCTAGATGTGGTGCTTTGCTGCAGGTGGTAAACGATACCTTGTTTTAATTCAGTGAGGGCGCAGCATCAGAAACTTGTTTCAGACTCCCGTAGCTCTCCCTGCAGAAAGCCAGAAGATTAAGCTCACTGTTTGTGTGACAGTGAATTGTGCTTGGACCTGCCAGTCTGTCTCTGATCAGCCTCATGACTTTAGCTTCACTGACCCAGGGGTGTGTGGGGGACAGTGCCTGTCCGGGGGCACACTCTGGTGTTTCCAGGAACTGGCTTCCTGCCCCTGCCATTTACTGGAACCGGGTGATTTACAATTACATTACTACCAGTTGTTTCGGAACAGACGCACCAAACGGTTCGGTGCGGGAAAAATTCCAAGGGATTCTCAGTGGGCCGAAATGAGATTATTTTAATGGAGGGAAATGGGATGACTGCTTGTGTCTCAACTCGGCCAAGCTCTCTCCTGGAACTCTAAGAAGTGTCTCATCCCACAAGTTCCGTCCTTTTAGAGTTAAAAAATCTGGGAAGGAGAAATGCCACCCTGTCTATTCTAAGCTAAGAGGGGTTTTTGGGGAGTGTTGGTGTAGCTGCAGGGCAGGAGCAGGTGGGTTTAGGGAGTTACAGTATGACAGAGATTCAGAAAGATGTCAGATTTTCTCGTAGCAGACTCGCTGCTCCACCAGAGACAGCAGGACAAGAGCACCTCAGTCATCAGAGGATGCTGCGTAAATGATGCGTTTATCTTAGCAAATCTGAGTGAGAATTTACCTCAGCGAGCATTTATCTGAGTGAGGAACTGGGACCACATGATACCCCAAAACCAGTATCTTTCCCAGTTCATACTAAGTGGCATTCAGGAGCTTCAAAGCCACAGAGATTGCCAAAAAATACATTTATCCTGAAGTATGTCCCTAGTTACGATGGAATCACTCCCTTAAAACGTACTGCCTGTGCAACCTGAAACAGGGATACTGTCCTGTAGCTACACCAAGAGTTCACAAACTGAACTTTCAGAGTATCCTGAGCAGATGGTGGTGGTGTTAGATATGTTAACTGGCACGTGCTGTTGTTTTCTGCCTTCTTGTTCGCGCTCTCTAAATAATTTTTTTCCTATTTTTGTGTCTCTTCTAGTGCTCCCATATTTTGAAACTGGAGGACGTTTTTAATTAGTTTAACTCAAAACTTTTTCCAGGCAGTGGGAAACAATTGCTTTAAACGTGTCAGATCGTAATCTCCCGACGAGAAATCGAGTTAAAAACACATCGCGATTCTTGCCCAGCAGATCCTCTCCGTGACTGACACTGTTTATTGTACTTCTGTTTTTAGAATAATATATAAATGCTCTATGTGTGACACTGTGTTTACTCTGCAACCTTTGCTCTATCGCCACTTTGATCAGCACATTGAAAACCAGAAGGTGTCTGTTTTCAAGTGTCCAGACTGTTCTCTTCTGTATGCCCAGAAACAGCTGATGATGGATCATATCAAGGTGTGTAGGCATCTTTCTCTTGTTCTCCTTCACAGATAGCACTTTTCCTGCGTTATTGTGCCGTGTCTTGTATTTATCCCAGGTGTCTTTAACTGGTGCTCTCGTGCAGTCATGCAAAGCTCTGGTTTGGATTTCCTTTGAGCTACTCAAGTGGTTCTTTTTTTTTTTTAAGTAAAAAGGCAAATTCTGTATATTCCTGTGCGTGTCTTGTTTTGTAATTAGTTTATCCTGGCTATGGTATTGTTGGCAAAGCATTGTTACACCTGGCTTTTCAGCCATTTCTCTAAGAGCTGAAGATGGACTGCAGGTAGGGTCAGAAGCTTGCATTTTTAAGTTAACCCAAATTACTTGCATTTGGGCGCTGTTTTAGTGTTCCCTGCCACTATTTGTGCTTTCAACCAGGGGGGCTTTTAGAAGGATTCACTAAAAAATGAGCCTGGCATTTTGGAGACTAAAAGCAGAGGGTTAGAGAGTACACAGGGAGCAGCAGAATGGCTGGTTTTACAGATGCCATGTGTGGATAGTAGTAAGGACAGCAGCAAAGCAGGATAAATTGGAGTGCAGTTAGGAGGGAATGGAAAAAAAAACCACTTCCAGGCCGTGGATAAAAGCAGAAAAGGACTCAGGGAGAGAAAGTAATGGTTTGCTGTGGCTAGACATAAACCAGCAAGGCAGAGACAGAGCTGGATGAAAGCAGAACACAAAGGAACAGAAGGGAAGCTCGGGAGAAGGTTGTTTAAAGCTCCAAAAAAAAAAAAAGCCAGAATAATTCCTGCAGACGCCAAATGTTTCTGGGTTTTTTTAAGTAAATAGGACAGGATTAACCTCAACATAAAACATTGATGTATCCTAAACTATATAGGTGTCTGATTGTTTCCAGAGTTGCTTGTTCTCGTCTTATTTACCAGTGTGGCAAGTCAAAAGCTGTCAGTAAAAGCCTTTCCTTCTTGGAAAGCTTCAGTCCCACAGTCTGACACGAGGCTGCCCAATTAGCAGGTTAGGTAAGTAAAGCAAGAAATTAAACTGAACAACAAGCGTTTGTCGAGCCCTTTTTGCCTCCCTGTTAAGCAGCAATTTAACCTTCAGTAAGTCGTCTTTGTGTGTGTGTGTGTAAATACCTGCAGATGCCAGGCCTTGCCTTTACTTCACCCTGCGAGTTAAGTAACTTAACCCATCCTTTAGGAATGTGATCTGATGGTAACAGGATGTGATTTGATGATAGTAGTGTGACAAAGGAGGAAGTGAAGGCTTTTGTTCAAAGGGTCAGTGCATTTTGTCAGTGCAGTTGTGGATGTCTGTGTTAGCTTTGTTGGTTTTTTTTCCTCTCTCTCTTTTGTTGTAGTCTATGCATGGAACTCTGAAAAGTGTTGAGGGGCCACCAAACCTGGGGATAAATCTGCCTCTCAGCACTAAACCCACACCTCAGAACTCAGCCGGTCCCAACAAGGAGGACACAAAGTCTGTCAACGGAACGGAGAAGCTGGAGAAGAAATCTCCTTCTCCCATAAAGAAAGCAGAGCCTAAAAAAGTGGCCAGCCCTGGCTGGACGTGCTGGGAGTGTGACAGGCTCTTCACCCAGAGAGACGTTTACATCTCCCACATGAGGAAAGAACATGGCAAGGTAAAGGAATATACTGAATTATTATTATTATTATTATTATCATCTCATGGTTTTCTCTGTGGCTGTTTAATTTTTGTGCCATTTTCTACATCGTTCTACTGAGAAAATCTTGCAGTACCACCACGTTTTCAAGGTGGAAAGAGCGAAAGACGCCGCACTATTTCAGCCAAGTCACCTAATCTGATCCATGTTCTTATTTCTCCTTTGTGCCTTCTTAGTTCCCTTGGTTCAGCTGAGTTAACCAGTTGAATTTGGTACTGAAAGCAGCTGGATTTGAGACATCGACCTTAAAACAGGTTGCGAGAGGCAATGCCGTGTGTATCCTCTCTGGCCAGATTGCTGAGTTTCCAGATTACTGGGAACTGTCTACACAGACAGACAGAGAGATTCCCATTTACGTATCTTTGTGGGGTTTTGTGTGTTTCTAGGAAAGGACACTGCTTGTCGATCATGCCCTCGCTATCAAGACAAGATGCTGCACAACAGATCCTGCTGCACATATTACAGAACTAAGTTTTTAGGGTTTTTTGGGATTAGCTGCCATTGCAGAAAGTAACTCATCCCAAATCCTATCTGGTCTCTATCTTTAACTAATGTCTTCCTCTTTTTTTTTTATTTTAAAGCAAATGAAGAAACACCCGTGCCGCCAGTGTGACAAATCTTTCAGCTCCTCCCACAGCTTGTGCCGTCACAACCGGATCAAACACAAAGGCATTCGGAAGGTTTACACGTGCTCGTAAGTGCCGCTTTTCGTCTGCTTAGAAATGGAGTAGGGACCAGCTAAAACCCACTGTGAGCTGCAGCTTTTCTCAGCTGTAGATAAGCCACTGATGCAGGTGGCCAGGAATTTACAGGCGGGCCCATCCGCTGCAGGCAGGCTGCGTAAAGTCTCTTAAATGCACAGCCACTCTCCAAAAGGCACTTGCTGAGCCCAACACCTGAACGTGTGTGTGTCTCTGTGTGTGTGTCTGCAGGCACTGCCCGGATTCGAGGCGTACTTTCACCAAGAGGTTGATGCTGGAGAAGCACATTCAGCTGATGCACGGTATTAAAGACCCTGACGTGAAGGAGATGGCCGAAGCTGCCAACGTGGAAGAAAGGGAGGTAAAAGAAGACACGAAGGTAATCGCTTACAAGATTCATTCCTTCACTGAGAGAGGTTTTTTGCAGGTCACAGAGAGTCATGAAAAGAGCTGCCTATTTATGCTGATGTGATGCCCCATTTATGTCCCCTTTTTAGGTTCCCAGTCCAAAGCGTAAATTGGAAGAACCTGTCCTGGAGTTCAGGCCTCCACGAGGTGCAATCACTCAGCCCTTAAAAAAGCTGAAGATAAACGTTTTTAAAGTCCACAAGTGCGCGGTTTGTGGCTTCACAACGGAGAACCTTCTCCAGTTTCACGAACACATCCCCCAGCACAAATCCGACGGCTCTTCCTACCAGTGCCGGGAATGCGGACTCTGCTACACGTCGCACGTGTCCCTCTCCAGACACCTCTTCATCGTGCACAAGCTGAAGGAGCCTCAGCCCGTGTCGAAACAGAACGGGGCCGGGGAGGAGAATCAGCAGGAAAACAAACCCAACCCCGAGGAGGAAGCGTCCGACAGCGCGGCGTCGGACAGGCGCTGCAAAGTGTGCGCCAAGACTTTCGAAACTGAAGCGGCCTTAAACACTCACATGCGAACGCACGGCATGGCCTTCATTAAGTCCAAAAGGATGAGCTCGGCCGACAAGTGATGGCACGGAGCGGGGGATGCGGGAAAAGCTCCCTCCGCGTTGGAACACCAAGGACTTTTTGTGCTACGGGGAGTTCAAGGTGTAATAGCGTTGCAATATATCCTGCCTAAAAGTGGCCCCCTTCGCCTCGTTGTCGATACCCTCCGATACCATTGACGCAGTATTTGAGTTGAAAAGAGTTTGTATATATTTAAACTAATAATTTTTTATACTCTTTGTTATGTGTTTGTATCGGTATCTAGTGGGGAATTTGGGTTTCTTTTCCGGTTCGGTTCGGTTCTTTTGTAGTCGGTTCCTTTAAAACGGAGCTCTGAGCGCTGGGGCGGCTCTGTAGGTTCCCTTAAGCTGTTTCTTTTTTGGAATGCTTCCGAAAGAAAGGTTAGCTAATGGAAGTGCTCGGAGGGGAGAAGGGAAGGGAAGCGAGCTAAGATTTTAAATTCTCAGAACTTGTGCTTCTAAATGTCTATGGAAGCTTTTAAACTCTCTCTGACAAAATACATATTAAAAAGAAGGACCGCTGCGCGTGCAAAAGGCAGCGGAGACCCCAGAACGGGTGCAGACCCCCTAGAGTGGTAAAATACTTCGGAGAAGTATCATTGCACAACTCTATGTACGAAAAAGTGATTTTTTTTCTTTTTTTAGGTCATCAGGTGCTCGTGATCAAAGCTCAAATTGTTACAAAAGGGCTGGGCTGCTCTGGGTTTAACCAATTAAGATGTATTTAGAAGCGTAGGTTTCTAACGCCGATGTCTTTTTGTCACGTAATTTACGGACCGCGGCATTAGGTATCCTCTCCTCTTTGCTTCCTGCAAGCAAGCAGTTAACCCTTGGCTGCGGGGCTCGCCGTTTGCCGGCTCTGCGGGCTGATGCCAAATGTTCTGGTGCTCGGTGTCCCAACTGTGAAGAAGCCAAGGCCCAGCTGGGAGTGTGACAGGGGGGGCTTGAGCTCCAGCACAGGCCCTCGGGAGCCATCTGCCACCCGCCCGGCGCCCCTTGGTTTCGCTCGCACAAGTCCAAAACAAACAAAAAAAAAGGTACCATCCTGTCCCCTTTCAGATCGAGTTCTCTGTGAGAGTCTATTTTTTTGGTTCGGTTTTTTGGCATTTTATAACCTTGTACGTATCCCTCCAGGAAAGGATTTTGTACTTTTTTTTAAAAAAAACAAAAGGAATCGTGTATATATATATAGGTAGGTGCATGAGAAAAGGTAGTGATTGTCGGGGTTCCTCAAAAGTCTTGCTGCTGTCAGATGTTGCTACACACTACGTCCGTTACGACTGTATTAAACACATTTCACATGTAAATAAATGTGGAGCATTTTGCCCCGAAAGATTCGTGAGATTCTCTTATTTATCGTGGCATTTGAGCAGTTTACGAGTTGGAAGTGTTTAAAAAAATATATATATAAAAAAAAAACAGGGATCCTCTCACCCACCTCTGTGAACCTTCTCAGTCGCCCTGGGAATTGTGTATCGGATACGTGAGTTCTGCTCTCTCCATCCTCATCCTTGATTTGGCTCATCACTAAATGCTTGTTGGCCCAGTGATATTGCTGGCACACTGAGTGGTTACGAGGTACTTGTCGGGGTGTGGTGCTCACCAGCACCGCTGCCCTCCCCGGGCAGTGTTTACCTCGGAACACTTGTTTGTTGATGTGCACTGTCAACTGTACGACAAACGAGTCAGCACTATGCAGTGTTTTGTATACAGTGAATACAGATAATAAAAGTTACGTTTTCCCAGCCATTCCTAATCCCTTGGTTTGTTTTCCCTTCCCACTGCCTCGTCCCTGCAGGGTTGGTTGGTGCCCTTGGCACCTCGCTCAGGGAGGTGGTTAAGCCTTGCCTGCACACAGGTACACACAGAGAGACATCTGCCCACAGTCCCTGTGCTTTTAGACCCGTCTGGGTGTTTGTTTTTTTTTGACCTGCCAGAAGGCCCCCAACCTTCTCAGTTCTTAACCTCTGGGCACCTGTGGGGAAATGGGTACGGCGAGCCTATTGACTCTCCAAAGGGTTTTTATATAACTCTGACCTTTTCATTCTGTTAATGTTCCCTTTCTCGGCACACCTCTCGCACCCACGCAGCTGCCAGCCCAATAACGGGCCACACAAGAACCTATTTTCGCTGCAGAGCTTCCTCAAATATTAGGGCAGTTCAGCAGGCAATTCTTTGTGTTTGAATTTCAGATTAGCGCTGAAAGGTCATCTGTCGAGGCTCCCCGAAGGGCAGCTAGGGTGGGGAATGGAGTGACAAGAGAAATAAATACAGAACGTGGCAAACACAGAAGGCACGAGAATTCCCCACCCACATCCCTGGGCTTTGAGTACCAACCGGGTTCTGCAGCCAAAAGTGGATGCAGGAGGAGTGCAAAAGAAGGAGCCACTTCTTGTCCCCTCCCTTCGAAAAAAACCTGTATTTGCTCCTCAGCAGTGACTGTTCAACAACTGGTTTGAATGTTATTTCTTTCACAGCTGGGGGGGAAAAAAGACAGCTTTCCTTCCTGTGTGCACCAAAGGGCATCACAGTGAGCCAGTGCCCCGGGAATGCCCCAGATTCACCTGGAAAATGACCTGCAGGCACTCCAGCTCCCTCCCCTGACCCCCAGGTTTCCACATCGAAATGCATTCGGCGCAATAACGAGACCATTAGTAAAATATGAGCGCTGTGTCCTTCCCAGCTATGTCCCCTAACGCGATTTGGCCCAAGGCTCGATGCAGTTCATCTATTTGCCATTCTCTTCTGCATTCAGTGGCTGTAATGTGATGATGGCAATCTGGATGCAGGGCATCATAAGCCGCAGCTCCACGGGCCGGATTAATATTGCAGGTCAAGCACAGCAATATTTCCTGCCCTAAGTGACCGGCGCTTCCTCTGCACCCTGAGTGCAATCAGGGTGGTCTCAAAATATCCCTTGGCCATCATCACATTTCCATACTGGTGCTGTGGGCAGAATGAGCCTCGCCCTTTCTGTGCAGAGAAACGTGCCCTGGAGGAGCAGCTCCAGCGCTGGAGCTGTTCACACAACACCAAACCCTTTCCAAAGGCTCAGGCAAGTCAAGGCCACCAGCAGCAAACAGGAGACTCCACACTGAACTGGGGTTATTTTCACAAATAAACCATTCCCTGAAACAGATCCACTCAGCTGAAATCCAGTTATCCCCTCCAGACACCGGGTTGCAAAGCAGGCTTAAAATGTTGACTAATAAAACCACGAGCATGCAAAGAGGGGTTGCAAACTGGGAGCAGGTCCTTGCCAGCTCCCAAGGCAGGTGACAAGACTCATGAGAGAAGGGACACAGGACAGAAGCCCCACGTGCTCCAAAGGGGCCCACCACGAATCTCTCGGAAAACAAAGAGCTGTAATTCAATATTACACACACAGGCTGCTTGCAAAAGGTCCTGCTAAATCTGCCAGAATGCCAAGAGCTCCATTTTTCTGTGTGCTAAAAAGCCATTGTAATTGTCGAGCTGCGGAGCTCCAGAAGATCTACCGTGCAAATATCAACCCTGCAGAGGATGGGAAGATCTCGAAATACGTGCAACCTTTAATAATCTAAATCATGCAGCTGGGAAAGGAACAAAGAGAGGTGTGGGTGATCCCTAGCACGTGTGGGAAAGGAAGAAAAGCACCTTCCTGCCATGACAAATGGGGCAGTCCAGGTGTTTCCTGAGCTACCAAACACCGCTCACAATCGAACTGCCAGGCAAAGGTACCGTGGTCTCAGAATTAAGTGTGGCTTCGTGCCTCGGACAAAAGAATGTCCCACCTCTGTGAACAAAAAACCGAGCAGCTTCAATCCTACCAGGCCTCAACAGAAAGCTGCCCTCTTGCCTCTCTAAATCCTCCAAATGCCAGCTATGCTTGTCACAGAATTAGATTCTATCACCCGACCTTCCACTTTTCACGCTCGCCATCAGGAATGACTGAACTAACACTGCCCATTTCCTTCTCTCAGACGCTGCCGCTTCCCTGCTGAGTGGCTCGTCTTTTAGCTCCAAAACCGATACATTCCCTACTCCACGACAGCGATTTCCCCGCCCGCAGGAAGCACAACCGCTCCCCAGTTTCCCTGCCTGCTTTGCATCCCCGCACAGCCCCGCGAGCGGCGCCTCCCGCTCCCACCCACGCGGTACCTGCGGGTGCGGAGCGGCCCCACGCCGGTGTCGCGGTGTCACGGCACGGTCACGGCGCTGCCGGCCCGGAGGGCGAACCCGGGGAAGTCTGGAAAAGTTTGTGACATGTAATGTAATGATTTGTTACATGGTACATGTAAAGATTCATGTGATGAATCAGTCGCTTAAGGGGAAATGGGCAGCTATGGCCACAAGAAATAACAGAAAGATTTCTTTCCACTAGCGAGTAAATCTAACAAAGATGTCTTTGTCAGATTGTTGCTAATTGACTACGAGTTACTGCTCTGAATCCTGGTGTAAATTACTGGTAGGTTCAAGGGCTTTTAGGTGTATTCCAGGTACAATTATTCCTGTGGTGAATGAGAATTTGGCCTTTTTTTTTTGCTTTCTGGGAGAGAAATGGAATTAGACAGTGGGGAGCTTAGGTGTCATATACTTTAATTAGCAGTTTTGGGATCATTACTTCCCGGTTGTGTAGGTATCCGACACATGGGAAAGGTGTTTTTGGGAGCAGCCAGACATGGAAAAGCAGGATTTACCGACCACTGGCAAGGAGCTGTTAGTCTCCCTTGTGTTGATTGCATTTCCCAATAATTTATTCCTCATCACCATTTTTACTGGTTTTTCTTATTCAAATTAGCAGATTTGTACACAAAGGTGAAAACCTCTATTTAAAAAAACATCTAAGGAATGTGGTACGAAAAACCTACATACATGTGGTATGAAAAACCTAAACTGCAGAAAACCCTTTGTCGAGCAACAGTGGGCAGATCCCGCTCTTACAGAACAGGTAACTTTGTTCCACATCTTTTTAATTAAAATCTTAACTACACAAAGAAAATGAGAACCTTCTCACCACCTTTTTGAGTTTGCTCTCGTGTGTTCTCCTGGTGTCTTAGTAATTACTTTTGAATACCACATCTGCTCAAAGGGGATTGTGAGAAATACTTTTCTCTCTCTCTCTCGAGTATTTGGAGGATATGAGAGAGAACTAACCTGTATAGTGCAAACTTAGAACAACTCCTGGGTGGTGAGTAAAGGAATACTGGTGTCACTGGCGGAATAATCAGCTGAGAAGGTGAAGGATCTCTTCGAGATGATGCCTAGCCAGTGTCCTTGGAGCTTGCTTCCCAATATCCACGTGCCACTTCTGTCCATTCCTGAGAGCGTTACACCTTCCTCTGTGATCCAGTGCCAGTTCTGCCTCTCCTGCTCAGTCCTAGTCCCTCTTGTCCAACTGTTTGCAAACAGATGTCCAACTGTTTGCCAGCAGAGTCTTTATCAATTTCTGTCCCCTCACAGTCTGTCCCCTCAGTCTGTCCCCTCAGTCTGTCCCCTCACAGTCTGTCCCCTCACAGTCTGTCCCCTCTCAGCGCTGTCCCCTCACAGTCTGTCCCCTCACAGTCCGTCCCCTCACAGTCTGTCCCCTCAC
>JAYRBT010000093.1:71055558-71073195 GCA_036023395.1 Myiotriccus ornatus
GCTGCCGCGCCCGGCGCTCCGGAGGGACCCCGCGGGGCCGCCCAGCCGCGCTGGGCCGGGGCGAGCCGCGCTGGGCCGGGCCGTGGGCGTCTCCCCGACGCCGGGGACCGGCGGGGCCGCGCCGTCGCGGGGGATCTGGCCGGGCGTTACCTGGACGCGGACCTCGGGCAGGTTGACCTTCATGGCCAGCTCCTCGCGGCTATACACGTCGGGGTAATGGGACTTCTCGAAGGCGCGCTCCAGCTCGTGGAGCTGGTACGTGGTGAAGGTGGTGCGGTTCCGCCGGTGTTTTTTCTTGGGCTGCTCCTCGTCCGACGGCTTGCCCTCGCCGCCGCTGCCGGCGGGCAGCTCGGGGCTGGCGCTGCCGGGGCAGAACGGCTCTACGAGCCGGAGACGGGCGGGTCACCGGCGGCATCTGCGCCCGCGGGGCCCGCCCGAGGGCGCGGAGCAGCGGCGCTCGCTCGCCCGCCCGCCCGTCCCCCGGCGCCCAGCCTTTCCCCCGCGGCGCTCACCTTGGAAGCGCTCGGCGCGGCCCTGCGGCTCGGCCGGCGGCGGCTCTCCGGGCACCTTGGGAAGGCAGTGCCGGGGCCCCCGCCGGTCCGCCTCCTTGGCGGGGCCGTCGGGCGGGAAGGCGCCCAGCAGCCCGTCGTCCTTGGTGAAGCCCAGGATGGCCTCGATGCTGTGCAGCCTCGACGCGTTGCCCCCGGGGCTCCGCGCCGCCGGGGCGGCCAGCGAGAAGGCGCCCTCGGCCATGGCGAGCGGGGCGCCGGGCGGGTGCATGAGGCGGCCGGCCCGGGGCCCCGGTGCGGCGCTGCGGTCCCGCCCGGCCCCGGGGCGGCGCGGGCAGCTCTGGCACGGCGCCGCCGGGCGGGCTGGCCTCCTTGGGGCGGGGGAGGAGTGCCCGGGGGGCGAGGAAGGCGAGGCCCCTCCGGCACGGAGGGGGAGGCAGGGCATCCCCCCGGCCCCCGCCGGCCGCCCCGCCCCGCCGGCCCCGGCGATGCCATCCGGGGCCCTCGAGGAGGGGCGGGCCGGCCCCCGCTGCGGCCGCTGGCCGGCCCGGGCAGGGCTCCCCGCCGAGCCGCGGGACAAGGGCAGCGCTCTGGGAAAACCGCGCTGGGACCGACCCTTGACGGCGGGAGCCGCTGCGGGGGGCGCGGCGGCAGGGCCCGGTAAACGGGGCTCAGCGGAGTGGCCGGGGAAGGGCGGGAGCCCGGGGGGAGCGCCGGTGCCCGGCGGCTCTCGGAGCGCTTCTCTTTGCCCGACGGCTCCAGCGCGCATCCCTCCCGGATGGATTGGACGTGCATCGGCTGCCCCGCGGGAGGATCCGCTGCGCCGGGCTGGGTCATGGGGAATTTGGGTAAACGCCGCTGCGCTGGTGCCCTGCGGGACGCTCATCTTTGCAGACCGGGGGCTCGTGGGCTGGAGGGACGCGGGACACACCTGAAGGAGGTGGACTCGGCCTTTCAGACTGCACAAGGCCGGGGCATGTGCTAAGCGATATTCGTGAGGAAGTTTTCCAAGATGCTGGTGTAGAACAGAGTGGGGCTGGGGGATGAGAGGGCAGGGCAGGGGGATGTGCAAGATGTTTTTGGAGGTGAGGCAGAGAGCCAGACCTCACACATCGCTTTGTACTTGGCTTGGGGGGAAGACGGGGACGCAGCAGTAACCAGGAAACGGCACCGCCTCTCCTGCCTCCGTGTTTTTGCTGCTTTTCCCCTTCCGTCCCTTTATCACTTTTTACTCCAGCACTTCCCCGCTCCTCTGAGGCACCAGGTGTCTCTTGTCCCAGGTGGTTTAAGGGACAAACGCAGTCACATCCCGAGTGGGTTTTCAGCCTCCACTTAGCTTTGAAGATGCTTCCATTTGAAGCGCTGGAGGAGAGTGTACGTGAATGAAAAGCCCCGCTGCTGCTGCTGCTTTCTCCAGCTATATTTGCTAGTCTAATAAAAGGTATGACCTCACTCAATAAATCCTCATTCGTGCTTCCTCTCCTGCCGGAACAGGCTGCGTTTTGTGTAGCTTCTTCCCAGGGAATCACTTCAAAGATTGCCAGTGGTTGCTTCTGCCAGCGCCCGCACCTTTTGCAGGTTTCTGGTCTTATGTCCCCCAGGTTAATTATTTTTAGGAGGGCACCACAGGGCTTTTTCTAGCTCCAGGTGAGGTTTGCCTTGGCCGGCTGCTTGGGAGTGCTTTGGGGCCGAAAGAACTCAGCCAGCCCTCCGTTTTCAAAGAGGGAAGAGGCCGACAGAAGAGACAAGAAAAGGTTAGTGTGGCTTTTGTGCACAGTATAAAAAGCGAGTCGATACCATTGTAGGGGCATCGGAGGGTACTCAAAGCAATCAGTCAGGGGCCATTGTGTTCCCGTAATCTACATGTGTATTTCCCAAGAACTCTATTAGCGAAGATGAATGAACTGTGCAATGTCCCTAATTTCTTCTCGTTTGGAGCCGGGGTTTTCCAGCACTCCCAAGCAGCACCAAACATCCCCGTCCTTCCAGAAGCCCCGGGCAGATGTGGGCGATCGTTTTTGCCCGTAGGAGAAGGATAGCGAGGGGAGACAAATCACAAAACCAGCTTTCATCCTGTCGGTGCTGTTGAGACATAGGTGTGGGACGTGGCTTCCCACAATGAAATCAGCACCGCAACGTGCCACCGGTCCTTCCTTTGCTCCCGCCTTTTTTTCTTACGTCAAGCTGAAATAATTACTGCCTTGCCAGGGCAGACTTTTGAAGCTGAAAGGTGGCACATCACTCTCCAGAGCAGAGAGAGAGATGGGGCTTGCAGGGTCAGACAGCACATCAGCGTGGGGGGGGATGAGCAAGGGAAAGGCAGGAATATTCATCCCCAAATCCTCCTGAGGTTTGCGTGCTCCGCATGATCCAAAACTGGACAAAAAGGGCTTTCCTTTTCCCCTCCCCGGGAATTCCTGGGTGTGCAGTTTGAGAACCTTCTCCCCGCCCGAAGGAAGCCGCTGTCACGGCGCTGCTGGGGCCTCGCTGCTTCGCTCTTCTGGTGGGGTTTGTCTTCGTCTGCCCCGGGAGCGCAGCTAGAAGGCTGCATTAATGCAATCCTTCTTTACTTGTTTTCCAATTAGCCTAATTGAATTCGGATTGCTTCGAAGTGGCCACTAGAGACGTTTATCTTGATGGGATGACGGCCTTGAGCTCCAGCGATCCTATTAACTCTAAGAACCCCAATCCCAGGTAGGGCCCGTCCGGCAGTAGCTCCCATGTGACCCAACCGTTTAATCTGCTCCACCACACACACACAGACACGCAGCCACGGCCACGGCCACGCTCACACGTGCGTAGGTGCATGCACACACGGGCCTTTGAAGCCCCAGGTGCTGTCGGGAACTTTCTCAGGATGTCCCAGGCGCGTTCGGGTCCCAAAGTTGGGAGCCTTAGGCCGGTCAACTTTGGGGTCTCACAGGTAAGACCGTTCAGCCTGTCAAGCCGCAGAACGAGGTGGACACGCCGGAGAATTTTCCCTCCGGTCCGAGCGTGGACAGAGGGGGGAAAAGAGAGAACAGACAAAGAGAAAAGGGAAGGAAGGGACGAAGAAAGGAAGGACACAAACCATACTTACTGCACGTGTGAATTTAAAATTGACATTTTTACTTGGTTAGGTGGAGACAGAGAGAGAGAGACGGAGAGAAAGAGACTTATAAAACCTGGAGGAAGGTGCCACATACATTCATTTCCAAATTTATTTCACGGGCTGGCTCTCGGAGAGCTTACAACGTCCTTCCTTCTCGAGAACACGCGTCCTGCCTGTCCCCGCAGCCTCAGGCAGACTCAGCACAGGCTTTTCCGTGGCACGACCTGCCGGACTCGGCGCGGGGAGCTGGTTTGAAGCCGGCCGAGTTTGGCACGCGGAGCAGCCGGGCTGAGAGTCGCTGCTGTCCCCGGACGCTCGAGCCGCCTTTGAGGCCCGAGCGACGGCTAAAAGCAGGCTGCAGAACCCCGCACCGCTGCAGGCCGGCGGCTCACCGACAGCCACCCAGGCTTCCTACGAGTCCCCCCCTCAGGGTGGTACGCGACATCTTCGTCCCGAGCCGTCGGCCTTCGGCTACGCTCAGCGCGGAGGTGGCAAAATAAAGCGCGAACTCTGTCGAGTGGCGGCGTTCGAACACCGCGGTCCTCTCAAACTGCTTGAAACACGCGTGTTTTTATCAGAAATAGGTGCATTTATTCCTGGAAGCCCTACTCAAGGAGCGCTTGCCTCTACGGGACGCGTCAGGATTACCGTGTTGCTAACCACCCCCCCCCACATTTAATAGCACGGAAAAAAAGGCACATTTTTTCCCCCCTTCCCCCGCTATTAACTTCTTTTAAGCCATTTTTTTTCTGTTTCGGGCTGTCCCACGGGGAAAAATGTCACGTTAAAAACTGTAGGAGCGCTCCTAACCGTCACGAGCCGTCCGTTTCCACCCTCCCCTCAGGGTTTTAAGTCTCTCTCCCTCGTCCCTTTTCTATGTTTACGTGGAATGCTCTAGAGCTAAGTGCCCTCCCTCCGCAGTCCTGGCGGGACAAGACTGATCGACGCCCCTTGGGTGGTCGGTGGCTCTTCTACATCACCGAACACTTCTGCTCGGCCGCCTGTTTCATCTCGGTGAAGGTGGCTTGTGCCTTCTCCTTGATGGCGTCCATGTCCATGTTCTGGATGTTCTGCAGCTGGCCCAGGAGGGAGTCCTTGTCCTCTTCCTCCTCCTGGTCTTGCGCCACCATCTTCTGCAGGTCTTCCGGCAGGCCCACGTCGTCTCCGGCCATCTGGATTTGGTTCTCGTCCAGTTCGCTCTGAGACGAGAAGCAGAAAGTAGAAAACAGCACGTCAGAGAGTAGTTCTGCCCTGCCAGGACCTTTTTGGGCTCGTTTGTTTGGGGTTTTTTTTTTTTTAGGGAGAACCACATACGTGGTGGCCTCGCTTAACACGCTGATGCTGCCGGAATTCCGTTCCGGCTTCTTCGTGTCCACCCAAACCCTGGAGCTGCTGGTCAGTGAAGCAGCACTGAGGAGGGAGGTTGGGTGTGAGGCTGAGAAAGCCAGAGGGGACGGCAGAAGGAGCTGCTTGAGCAATTCAAAGGGCTGAGAAGCAGCACTCGCTTCCTGCCTGCCCCCCGGAGCGCTCCAGCAGCGGGGCTGGGTCCCTTTTCCCAAACAGTGGGGATTTTTCTCCCCCATCTCCTATGGAATTAGGGAGGGCTGTGTCAGGCTGGCGACTCCCAGGTGGCTCTAAAAACTCTCCCTTGTGCCATCCCCACACAGGGATAATCTGGAGCGGAGAGACGGGGCGAGGGCACTGCTGCCTCCTGACATCTGCACTGGCACTCCCTTCATCGACAGCTCACCGGCGGCTCGTGGCCACGCGTGGAATCCCCACCTCGGGAAAAAGGCAGTAAGTGGATGAGAGAGTTCGGTGGGTTTCTTTGTTCGGGTTTTAAATCAAAATATTAATTTCTGTATTTATTAAAAAAAAAAAAAAAAAAAAAAAGTAGTTTGTTACGAGTGTCACGCACTGAATACCCCGCAGATGGAACAGTCGCCCACAGATCAAATGTCTCCCGGCTCAAAACATCTTTCTGATGACAAATCGAAGTTGACAACTCTGTTAATAGGATTAGCTTCATTAAGGGGCTACTTTCTCCTATAAATCTGGCCCGGAGAACACGGGGCTTTAGATTTTTACACTGCAAAGGGGGCCCTGCTCAGTCCCGAATGTCGTGCCTTCGCTTCCAGGGCGCGCTGCTGATCGATACGGGTTAGTCAGGGTTTCGAGCTGCCTCAAGTGCGGAGACCTGAGCGCCACCTCCGGCTGAAAGCAAGCGCTCCAGGCGCTTCCAAATTCCCCCCCGCCATCTGTGCTGAGTTTAGGGGAGAGCCGAGCACTGAACTCTCCTGCAGCTTTCGAAACGGGCCCCTGTCGGACGTGGGAACGGCGGCGGGGCGACGGGGAAACGCTGTCCGAAAGGACAGCAAAGCCTGAGGATATTTCACTCCTCAGCTGCTAATTAAAATGCTGGTGTTTAGAGATTTAGGCCTACAATCCAATCAACCACTTCAAATCTTGGACTTAATTTTTTTTTTTTTTGCATAATTAATCTTTCCGTAATTAAAGCTCACCCTCCGGAGCTTTTCCGGCCGCGGCGCCGGGCGGGTGGAACGCAGTTTACCCGAGCTTCGCCTCCCTCCGCGAGAGGCACGTGGCGCTGGGAGGCGACGGAGCGCCCAAACCGCTCGCTTGGCTTAAGCCCCGCCCTTGTTTCAGCGGCGGGAGCGACGCGAGATGGGATTGTTTCGCCTCCTGACGCGGCCGGAGTTCACGGGGTGTCAGCGGGGCCTTACCTTGGGCAGTCTGTACTTTTCTCTCAGGTGAACCCTCAGGCAGGCCCGCTCGGCTTTCTTCTGGGCGAAGGCGGCATCCCTTTCCATCCTGCAGGGCAGAACAAAGCGCTCCGTGGAGACGCTCGCAGAGGACGCGTGGCCGCGAGAAAAGAGCTGCCCGCGGGAGTTGGTCCCCAGGGTTGCGGGGCTCGGCCCCGGCTGGGAAAGTTCCCTTGTGATTTTAGAAAAATGTCGCCGCTCATGGTGCGTTTAGTTGCAAAATGCGTCTCCTGGAAGATTTTTGGGGACTTGGGGTAGCCTTTCCACCTCTGCCTGGAATTCCCCCCCCCCCCCCAAGTAATGTTTTCATGGAAATTCTGTTGCAAAATGGATCTCGTTTCAGCGTGGGTAACTTTGTCACATCAAAGCTACTTGCGAGACCAAATGTGACTGCTCCCAAAATGAGCTTTTGCATCTCTCTCTCTGTCTCTCTGAAAACAAACATTCCGTGTCTTATTCCCAAGCAAACGACGCCTCTTCGGAGGGTTCATGTCTGATGGCTAAAAACAGACCTGGATACCTCGAATTCCGGCAGTCATTAACCTGCCACCTCTAATCATCTTACAGCAGGGATTTACACAACCATTATATAATTGACCATTAGAGGAGCAGATGCATCTGCGCTTTAAAAGGCAGCTCGTTTTATTTATAATTACGCCCGCTTCCAACTCCTACAGGTCCCACAGGTTATTTCCCTTTTTTTTAACCACGAGGGGCAAAGATCGCCTCGACACACAGAGCTGAGGTGCAACGTTCATCTGGCAGATTTTAGGAGCCGGAACCCCGCTGCTAGAGAAACACCCTCCGCCTCCCACAGCGCTGCCTCGCGCCCGCCGCGATAAACGCAGGCCAAGAAACGCGAAGTCCTGACGGTGTCCCCCCCGCCCCGGGAGTTCCAGGAGGAGGAATCAGACGTGTTTTAGGATTTAATCAGGAGCTCGGTAACAGTTTCTGCAGATAAAGCGAGGCCAGCTGGCAGCGAGTTGAGCCCATCGAGCCGTGGAGGCACGGGGAGATGGGGGGGGGGGCCGAGAACAATTTACCGTTTCCACTAGGTCAGCGTTTCGCCTTTCCCCCGGGCTGGTTTTTGTGGAGTTACCAAGAATAAGGCAACGGGTACTCACTTCTCCTCGACCATCTGCTTTTGGTACTCCTCGTACTCCTCCCTGGTCATGCCCGCGGCCGCTGCCGGGTCGGACGGAGCGCTGTCCTCTTTGCTCTCGTCCCCTCCGCCGCCGAGCCCCAAATTCTTCACCTGGTTGCTCAGCATGCTTTTCATCAGGAAGGCCATCTTCTCCCCCCCCCCTCCCGAAAAAAAAACCCCAAAACAAATAAAAAGGAGAGCTAGGAACGAAATCCAACTCCCCCAGAAACGCTTTTAATTGCGAGCAGGAGAGTTTGCACAGCCACAGCAGCTCCTCAAGGGCACAGTGCTGGCGGAACGTGAATGCCAAAACCGGTTTGTCAGCCATAATCTGGATTAAAGAGTGAACTCCTTAATATCTCCAGGCAGATGGTTCAGATTACTCCCCCCCCTCCAAAAAAAAAAATCATTAGATGCAGCTACCTACTTTTTATATTAATGCCTTAAGCTAATTGTACACACACACAGAGAGAGAAATCAATTATTAGTGTGCAACAACGTGACATCTTCAGCCTCCAAACTCTCACTGGCACGGAGGTCAAGCCACTCCCCGGAGCACAAGCCCTCAGGCTTCAAAATTCAAAAGCTAAAAGCGGAAATACTGGGGTGTCTACACGACAAACGTGACTGGAAATCCGGGGGTTCTTTAAGCAAGAAGAAAACCCCCAAACCTGATGCTTTTCACGCATGAAAATGTCATCCCAGTGGGCAGAAAGGACGTGGAATGTTCTCCCTCCATCCGGCTGGTTTGTCTCACAGACAAACAGGCCGTGGCTGCTCCAGCTCTGGGGGTTCTAACACAGCTCAAGGGAGGGGGGTTTGTTTTTGTAGGTCCTCCCCTTCCCAAACTTTTATCCGCCTTTTTTAGACTCGCCAGGTCCAGCCAGGTGGAGATTTGCAGCGTCTGCCACGTGGGGCGGAGGTTATTTATTTTGGGAAAGGAAATCACCTGCCGGGTCAGAAAAGGTCCCTGCTATGACTGATTGTACCTGACTTAATGGGAGAGCCTGGAATTTCGATTATCCAAATGGTTCTGCCTCCGCTCTCGTAATTTCCCGGAGAACTGAGAGATTGCAGTTTGCTTAATGCTTTAATCTACATTACAGCCTTTCTAATTATAAAGCAGGCCTATCACTATTAAAAACCAAACCAAAAAAAGGCAAAAGAGGCGGGATGTTCTCTAATCCTGGATTATTAGGGATTGAAGAAGAAACTTCACGTTTCTCCTGGAAATTATTACCCATCTCTGACAGCGTTCAGCCCCTGATCGGAGGGTAAATTGACGATTGCTTCGCGGACACTCGCTCGGGTTTCCCGGACACGCCCCGACTGAAAAGGGGAAAATAGAAAAGGCTTACTAAAAATATGCATCTTTATTCAAATGAGGTTTTATCTGAACTCCAAGGGTCAATTTACATTAGTCAGAAAACAAATCCATGGAAATGGCAGCCGTTGGAATGGAAAATGAAACCAACCCCAAAGCGGTAAGACAGTAGATCTGTGGGACAGTCAAATCCATCCGTCGAGAAACGCCACGTTTTCTTCAAGTAACAAATTACAAACCATAGCAGGGCAACTACAAACTGCAAACCAGGTATTATTGTGCATTTTTTAGTTTGGAAAGATCCAGATGTGACTGCCACTTCTCGTCCACAGCTCACATCCGATCGTTCCTCTTGTTCCCCCTCACGCTGTCAAACGGGAGTCCAAGTTGTCCTCTCCTCCTCCTAGCTGTGAAACGTTTGACAAAAAACCAGCCACACTCCCGGTGCTGAACTTCTGGTAGCCAGTTTGACTGAGCAACAGTCCTAAAACCCAAATCTGTTGTCGATGGCGGGCAGGATGAAATCGGAGCTGGGCGACGGACGGGGAGCTTCCCTTTGATGCAGGGAGAGGTGAGTGAGGCAGCTGCGGGAGTTCCGAGGAGTTCCAACTGGGAAATGAAGCACCAAGCCAAAGGTTCTCAGCTGGCTGACGTCCCCTCCCTAAAACCACAAGTTCTCCCCAGCGGCAGATGGGACGCGTGGCCGACAAGACGCCTCAGCTGAGCCTCCCCCTGCAGATACAACTGCAGGCTTCGGGTTCTCCCCATCCTTCCAACCGAAGCGCCAGAAGGACGGGCTGCTCCGGCTCGGGAGGACGGCGGCGCGGCGGGGTAAATTCACAGTCACGGCAACGCAGGCGCTCCTGCCGCGCCACAAGCGTCCCTCCACCCGCCTATCCCGCTGCAGAGACGGAGGAAGGGGAGGAACAACGCTGTACATCGACAGGGAACGGTAAGAAAGCAGATGGAGGCGGGAACAGCTTCGACTCAAGGCACCTGGAAATAGTTGCTGGTGTCGAAAGAACTGAAGAGACAAATCCTGGCTTAGCTAGGTGGGGTTTTTTCCCCTTATTTACCCACCTATCCCTCCAGACTAGCCCGAGGCAGCAGTTTCTCCCCATCAGCACACCCAAAGCTCCAGTTTACCGGTGAATCTCTAAAGCCACGCCACCGCCCGCGCTTTGGGACAAGACGGAAATCGAAGCGTCTGCGGGCGGGACGGGAGAGCCTTTAGAAAAGGAGAAGACATTCCCACACTGAGCACAGGCAGGTTTGAAGAGGTACAAAGCAATAATCTCAGCTGGGAAAGTCCCCCCGAGTCTCCAAAGCGAAATTACAGACAGACTTGAAACGAGGGAGAAAAGAAATCAGGCCCACGATCGACTCGAAGAAAGCAGTTTACCCCATCTTCCCTCGCTGCCTAAAACCTTAACAAAAAGCAGAGGATCTGGGGGGGCATTTGCCTCTCGGGATGGAGGAGAAAGCTGGCTGAGAACACAGAGCCAGGCAGGCTCTGCGGCGTTCCCACAGTCCCTTTGGAGCTGCAGCATCAACCGTGGCGATAAGAACTGGTTTGGCGGAACGAAATCCAATCGTTTACAGTGTCGACGGCTACCGAGCGCTACCGTGTCCCTCACTGACACCAGCAGGGTGGCAGTCTCCGTGCACACACACGCACCGGGAACTGGGCCATCAGAAGAACTTCTTGGCCGCTGCTTCTTGTTGGCTCCTGGAACACGCACACACACACCAAAAAAACAAAGCAGACGAGAATTCAAGAACTTAAAGCACAAAAGTGGCCAAATGGTTGAAATTTTCATTGCTGGGAGGATTCAGAGCAGGAAACCAGATAGAAATCGTAGCACAGAAAGGGCAAGACTTCGCTCCCTGCTCCTGATCGTGAGGAGCGTGGGGGTGGGAGAAGCATCATCCTCCTCCAGCCTTCATCTGAAGGCGATGACGCCACGAGGAGGAGGAGGAGGGAGAGGAAGAGCCCCCCTGAATCGGTTTAGCTCAGAGGACAACGTGGCGAAGGGACGAAGCCTCGTAAGGAAAGCTCACCCGGGCCTTTGGAAGACGGGTAAGGAGTTTGAAGGGACACCCCACCCAAATCGCGTCAGATTTTGCTGGGGTATCAGTTAAGTTCAGAGGATGATGTTTCTGAGGTGAAGACGCGCTTACTTGTACACGATATAGGCGACGAATAACACCGTCTGCGCCGCCACGAAGAGGACGAAATGCACCGTGGATAAGCACGACGGAAAGGGGGGCAGCTCTGGGCACTTGGGTTTCTCACCAGATGGCTGGAAAACGAGCAGGACAACGCGTGAGGAGAGAGGAAACCATCGAAAGACTTAAAATTAAAAAAAAAAACCCAACAAACAAAACCCCCCCAGGCCTTTGTGAGGGGAGGGAAAACTGACAGGACTGGGCAAAGTCCAAATCTGTCCCTTTGCACCCTGATGTTCCTCACATAAATTGATTTCTGGGGGTGAGAGGGGAAAGAATTAGAGAAAACAAACCCCACATAAATGTGGTAAATTAATCAAGAACCCTCTATGGGATCGCTCAACTGGCCTGCCACGTAGGTGATGAGCACAGTCATCTTCCCCACTTCGAAACCTTAAGCTGAACCTGCCCCCGATTAAAGCTCTCCCTTCTGTGCAGAAGCAGCACAGAAATCTCCTCTGGAGAGAGCTGGTAAATAGGGGGGACAAACAAACACACACACACACACAAAAAAAACCCCACCCAGAAAACCTAATTGCTTGACCTTGTTTCCACAGGAAATTAGACTCAAAAAAAAAAAACCCTCGTGCTCTTTGTGCAAACCTTCTCATCGAGACCCAGATCATGCAGTTAGGTCAAGGCACCGCAGCCGCGGCGAAGCCGCTTAATGAAGGATTAATTGCCCCGTAAATTGCAGGCTGGCTGGCTCATCCCTCCCTTCCCCACTGACGGCCAAAGAGAGGGGGGGTTTTTCACGCTCCCAGCCCAGAAATTACCGCGTCGCGCTGGGCTAAGCGCTCAAGGTCCCTCTTGACCAGGTGGAGGTGCTCTTTGATGTCGCTGAAGTGCTGCGTCGCCTCGTAGGCGCCGGCCGCGTGCTGAGCTCCGCCGCCCGCCCGCAGAGCGTCGGCCACGGCGCTCCTGGCACGGGACAGGCAACAAAAAACAAACCGGATTTTCCACACGCAGCCCTGGACTCCCTGCAGGGCCGCACAACCAGTTTCTAAGAGCGTCCGCAGGAACACCCACGGGGGAACGAGCCCCTCAACCGAGCCGGGGGCGAATCGCACCCGCCGCGGCCACGCATCTGCCTCCCACTCTGAGGCCGGGGCATCAGCAGAGGTTAATGCCATCTTCAGAAGGAGCCCAAAGCTGGGGGAGAAACGGCTAAAGAAGCGAAGGCGGTCACGGGAGAAATCAAAGCAACGGAGGGGCTTTAGGGATAAGGAACGATTTAAGCCGCGTCCCTGTCGGACGATTATCATCCCTGCGAGGAACTCATTTCCCACGTGCATTGTCGTACTGCCTCGTGGGGCCTTCCTGGGAATTCATTTGGCCGCTTACAGCGAGCGAAATGAAATCCATCAGAAGTTGAGGCTCCACAACTAATTCTGTCGGAGGTAAACTAGTCAATGAGAGGGGGAAAAAAAAAACCCCCACCTAATCTCTAATCAATATGTTTATATAATTTTCCCCTCCTGTGCTTGCTGCAAAGAGGATTATTGGAGGGCTAAAATATTTATCCCGTGCTCGGTAAGCTCTTCGTCATTACCAGAGTAGACAATCAAAATGCGTGTCTTGGGGATTCCTTTTTAATTTACTTAAAACTTGGCTGAGACGAGGGCGCCTTCACGGCGCGGCCCTCGCCCTCGGCACAGCGGTCAGCAGTGGATCTGAAAAGGAAGGGGCTCCAAAGCTCATCCCCTTCCACACCTTCCACCAGCCCAGGTTGCTCCAAGCCTTGTCCAACCCGGCCTCCAACGGGCTCACTGAGAGAAACAACCTACTGAGTGCTGACAGCGTCACTGCTTTCACTGGCGAACACTCGCTCTGCTGTCGCCCCTCCCAGGGGCAGCCTCTCTCTCTAATCCACAGCAACCTGCACCCACTGCTCAGGAGAAGCAAAACCACTTCCCTCCAAGCTTCCCTCCGAGCTTCCACTCGGCGACGCGCCGACACTCATCTGCAATCAGAAATCCCCGAGTCTCGGCCAGGAAATTACTTGGCCCCTAAGTCCCAGCAACTTGGTTCATTGGCTGCTGGTTCGCTGTCCACAAATCAAGCATTCCTTTAATCTGAGGAAAATATTAAGATGATGTACCGGCCGAACCCTGAGCTGATAAGCAGTCGCTGCCAGCGGTAACGAGAAAATCTAATTTGCTCGCGAGGTATAAGGATTGCTCAAGAATATTAACCTCGAAGCTTTGGGGGGAAGAACAAGGGCAAAAATGGAAGGAACTCTAATCTTCGTTTGACAGAAAACAAAATGACCTACTTAGAGAAATCACTGGAACTAAGATGGGGGGGGAAAAAGCCACAAGATTGAAAAGGGGGCAAAAAAAAACTCAGACAGAAGTCAACACACAGCCTTGATGTTCAGAAGGCATTTACCTTATTTCACTGACTTGTCTAATGAGCTCTTCCTGAGTTTTCACAACTGTCTCCATCCCTTGCTGGGAAACCTGGCGTGGGGGCAGGGGGAGGAAAAAGATCAACACATCTCGGCAAAAAGCGCGTCGATCCCCCAAAAAACGAGGCCACCGCCGGTTTCATTTACCTGGCCCTGCTGACCCGGCAAAGCAGCTCCTCTCTTGGCCATCTCCTCGGTGACCGCTGAGACGTATCTCCTCTGCTCGTCCAGGATCATGTCCAGCTGCCTGTTGAGCTGCTTGATCTCCAGGTGGATGCGGTTCTGCCCCTCGAAGATCTGCCGCAGCTCGCGGTCGCCGACGCTTTCGAAGTCGTCCGCTGGGGAGAAAACGGCGCGGGCGGTTAAGACTCTGTGGCCGAGGGGGTCGTCGTTCCTGATCAGTGGGAGGCTGGGCAGTGTTTGCAAACCACTGCCAGGATAAACGGGGCAGGACCTTTAGAACAGGCCCGAGTTCTCGCTGTGCAACGAACGAGACGGCGGGTTTCGGATGGCCGGAGCACGGCGCTGGTCATTTACAGCTACTGCCACCCACGGGGGGAAGGACAGGCTGCCGTGAGGCTTTCCGAGTTCAGAACCAGTCGCCTGGTTTGTTTTCAACCCAACCACGACCAAAAGAGCTTGCTCTTTCCACCAAAGAAATGACCAGAGGGTCTCAAATTAAAAGGAATGACAGTGGGAGCTCGGGAAGAGCAGCCCCGGTTTTGACCACCCTGGAAAAACCAACATCTCCCTCAACAGCCGAAAAACGGCTCCAACAATTCACCTGGCTGGCCTTGCACGTCGGGGTGCTCCTTCTGAAATTCCTCCTTCTTTTTGTCCAGCTCTTGTTGGAAGTGCTCGAACTCCTCTTGGTACTTCTCTTTGTCCTTCTGAGGGATTTCTGCCTCCGGGGTCGGCTTGAAAACATTATCGGGGGGAAGAGAGAGGGGGGGGTGTGAGGCTGGTCTTAAAAACATTAATTATAACACCAAAACAAAGCAGCATCAGGGTCGCTTTTCTGGAATAGGTGACGTCCCAGCTAAACCAGGTGCCAAAATCCCAAAAGAGGGATGCCACGCGTGGCCTCAGAGGCAATGCCGTCACCTGCTGCTGCACAGCAAACGCGCGCCGCTTCGGTAATTATGCGTGAAAGTGCTTACTGCTTCCTTCCCAGGCTCTGTCAGCTGGAAGGTCAGGAACGACAGGACGTCGTGGTCATCTGCAGCCACGGAACAAAACAGAAACCGCGTCACAAATGCCAAATCCTTCCCTGCCCGAGTCCCCGTTCCACCCGCGAAGGGTCTTCGAGGAAGGGCACCCTCCCCGGGGAATGGGGAGGCCGCGCCAGTGGCTGCGTGAGCACGAAGTGGGAACTCTGCTGCTGCAGCCGGGGAGAGGCCCGAGCCCATCAGCGATTTGGGAACGGGAGAGGGTGAACGCCGTCGTGGCGGCCCGGAATCGGCACAGCGGGTCACCACCTGCGAGCCCCGCCAGCGCTTGTGACGGGCGGAAACATTCGCTACCTGCGAGGCCCCCCGTGGCCGCAGATACCCCGAAATAGCCTTGGGATGGCAACTGCATGTCTTCCACTTTGGCACACAGCTCGTAGTCGTCTTTATCCGGGGTGAAGCCGTTGTTGACCATCACCTGAAAGGACAGACACCGGGCGCTGTCCGAGCTCGGCGCGAGCGGATTGCGACACCCCCTGTCCATCAGCTCCGAGGACGAGGCGGCAGGGACCAGGCCCAGCCCGGGACAGAGCGACCTTGGAACCTGAAACCCTGGAGAGCTCTCACCATTTACAACACAGGGCAAGGTCCGCCCTCTCTGAGCGCACTCGTGTTTGCTCTCCTCCGAAACGCCCGCTCTGTGGCTGGTGGCTGACCCCCCCGGCCGTAAGAACGGCCCCCTCCCCGAAGAAATCAGCAGCCAAACACGCTTTGTAGCCGCCACAGCCATCCAGAGAGTATGCAAGTCTGAAAGACTCGCTTACACCAGCGGGTTTTCTATCTGTTTTAATCCTCAAAGCCCCGCTGTTCCTTGGAGATGAGACACCCCAAGCAGCAGATTTCAATCTGCCGTCAAAGAGTGCCCCTTTTTCAGTCACAGCAACGTCACGCCGCAGAGGGTGAGGAAGGTGAGCAGCCCTGGCGCTCCAGCGTACTTACAGTCAGCGTTTTTTGGTAGTAGGCGATCTTGACTCGAACGGGGTAGGGCTTGTTACGGAAGTCCCGCAGACAGGTGGCCAGGGCTTGGGTGGCGCCGTCACTGGACGAGGAAAGCAGCCAAGACTCATCAGCCAAGAGCGGAAAGCATCGGCCTGCCACTCAGCAGCACCACGACGGTCTGCCGATCGGCGGCGTCGCCAAATTTCCCCCTTCAGACGCAAGCAGCGACACCGGCAACGAACTTACTTCTGATGGTCGTACAGGAGCTTCCCGTTGTTGCCGACGACGATCACGCCGGGGTTGTTTTTCTAGGGAGAGAGAAAGGGCAAACAAAGGGGACAGTTCGATCTGAAGCGAGACACGAGTAACGCCGTTGCCAGCTCGGGGTGTTCTTCCCAGTGTCGTGGAGCCAAAAAGACACCGAAAAAAGCAAAGCGGGCCTACTACGTGTTATTAAAGTTTCCCAGGATCGCTCTGGCAACCGGGAACAGCAACTGTCGCTCCCATCTGCTGCGGAATTTTGGCTGCTGAGCTACTCGAGGTCCCGAAAAAAGAGCATCTCTGAAGACAGACACAGAAACTGGTGTTTCCACTCCAACTTTGGAGCTTGAAAGAACAAGTGGGAAAAAGTCTAGCAAAGCCTTTTTTTTTTTTTCCCCCTAAGGGAAAGCTGTCTGGTTTATTTTATCCCCCGGGAGCGAAGAGCAGGAAAACACCCTCCCCTTTCGATTAGTCGAAAGTTCGCTTCCAACTCACCTTCCCGTCGTTGTCGAAGGAATCGAAGAACACCCCCAGCCCGTTCCACTTGTCGGCCGCCCCGAAAACGGGCCCTTCCAGGCCTTGCTCCTCCGTAAACCACACCGCCTGTCATGAGAGAGCAAGCAGAGCTGCAGATTCGTTTTCCAAGCGGGAACATTTGGTCGGGCGAGGCGGATTTGTCCGTACCAAGCCGTCCGCTCCGACGCGGCCTCTGCCCGTGACCCGGAAGGTCACCTCGACTTCCCAGTGCTCAAAGGCCGCCTTGGTTTTGGTCCACACCGAGCCCTTCTGGCTCTTCAGGGACGTGGTGATGCGGATCTGGTCGGCGCTCGGGATGGCATCTGCGAAGGAGAGGAACCGGCTCGTTGTGCGCGGAGGAGAGAACGTCGTTAATTATCCACTCGGGAAGTTTTCGGGGGGGGTTCCGAAAGGAACTTTTGAGGCGGGTACTCGGCAGCTTGGGGGCCAGGGGAACCCAGAAAGCAAAATAAGCCTTATTTTTACTTTCAACAGCTTCATCACTATTGCTCTGCAGAGACTTAACCCCTTCCCTTTGGGACCACGAGGTACAACTTCACGAGAACACTGGTCTCGCTGCTTTAAGAGATAAAAATAATCAGGTTTGTTTCGCTTTCTCAAAGGAGACGTTTGAGAGTGTAAAAGAACAACGTTAGGAAGATATTCACTCGCTGGCATTAAATATTATCTGTTTAAAGCAGGGGGGGAAAAAAAGCTCATCTATTGACCATTTTCTTCGCGTCTACGAGAGGAGGGGCCGCTTAGGAAGAACGAGAAACCTTTCTGAGTTCAACCCGTACCGCAGACAGCTCGCAGATTTCTAAACCTCGTTCAAGAAAGCCGCATTTGCTAAGGAAGAATTTTCCTTTCCCGCTCTCACCCGGCGAAACTCACCCCACTTCGCGGCCGTGCCGGTCCCCGGCATTGACACATCAGCACTGCTCGGTCAGTGCCCTCCCCACGGCCCGTGCTCGGCCCGCCGGGCCCGGCCAACCCCCGTGGGGTCCCCCCGGCCCGGTCCCGCCGATCCCCCCGGCCCGGCCAACCCCCGTGGGGTCCCCCCGGCCCGGCCAACCCCCGTGGGGTCCCCCCGGCCCGGATAACCCCCGTGGGGTCCCCCCGGCCCGGATAACCCCCGTGGGGTCCCCCCGGCCCGGCCAACCCCCGTGGGGTCCCCCCGGCCCGGATAACCCCCGTGGGGT
>JAYRBT010000096.1:0-21498 GCA_036023395.1 Myiotriccus ornatus
TGCATGGCTGCTGCTCTTAATTTCAACTGCGCAATCCACCTTCTCTTCCGTTTTTCTTAAATATGTAATTAGCAAAGACGTTACTGAACTTTTCGATTGGCTTTTTGTCTGGAAATCCACCTGGACAAAACCGTCTTCAGCCCCAGGGGCTGGTGAGCAAAACCACGACATGTGGTTTTCTTATTGATTGTTCTAAAAAATACAAAATTGAGTGTAACTTTTATTTAGAGAGTAACACATACATGCACACAGGCAGAACTGTGGGAAGAGGTCTTGAACTGGTGTGGTGTAATCCAGGATTTGGGTTAAGGTTGGTTAAACGTTTCCATGTTCAATATTAGGAGAAGTAAGTGCCACTTACGGACACACTAGGTTTGGTACAAACACAGAGAAAAAAAAATTCCTTCTCCAAAAAGCATTAAAGCTTTGGGTTTTGTCCAGTTATAATACAGAACTTCTCTTAACACATTTGAAGTTGGACAAGCTGAAGCCTGTTTCTCACAGGCTTAGCAGCTTGAGATTTCTAAAGGAATCCTGGACTGAGTGTAAATGTAAATTTATCCTACTTCACTCTCCTTTTATACAGTGATGGGGGAGAAAGATCCTTAAGAACTACGCACATAAAACTATCTGCCTGTCCATGTATACAGAAGAGCCCACTCTGATTTCTCTCCTCATCTAATCTCCCCTAGATCCCCAGCAGCACACTTTAGCATTGTCATTTTTTTCTCTGATATTTTCTATCGAATATATTTCCCAAAGTCTGGTCCTCTTTGATTTGATTTGACTCCTGAATGCAGATATGTGGGAATTGAACTCATTTTTCTTAGACATGTGAAGAAAATTAGAAACCTTTAAATTAAATTATGTATAACAGTAGACCAAGTGAGCCTGTATTGCTTTGCTGAACCACCTCATTTAGAGTATGCTAAAGCTTGGGGATTCATTCTTATATGTATTTGGTTTTCCAAAGAACAGCTGTTTACCTGGACTGCTCTTATCCAGAGGCTTTAACTCGTACAGTGCTTGGTCCATTTCAGAAGTCTCGAATCTTAATTATCTTTAGTTTCCATAATAGTAGCAACCAAAAATCTCAGGAGTTGCTAAGGGCACCAATACTCTTCTTTTTATCAGCATCTATGATCTGATGTCATCATGTGAGATGGTCGTGAGGAAAGAATTTTCTCTATCCCATAATGCAGCCTAGGGTGTTAGGGTTGAGGTGAGATGTACTTAGGTCCCTTTTAATACTGGGCCATCATCTGCCCTTGGAATAATTTAGTAAAGGGATTTGCTTGATCTGTTTTCATAAAATGGAGTGTTTCAAGAATGAAATTCATTTTTGGGGAACAGTGATAACAATTTTCAGCACGGACACTGCAGAAGATTGCACACAGAAATCAGATATGTGGCAGACGGATGTTGCACACAGCAGCCAAAAATGCATATACTTGTCTGTTGAAAAGAGGCCTCACTACTTCTGTGTGTGCTTCGTCAGTAAAACAACAGTTTGTGTTGTTGATGCTCTATGAAAATGTGAAGTTACTGCCTGTAAAATGCTTGAAGTTAATGCCTATCTGAGAGGACACCAGAAAATCCACGTTTTCATCTCAGGCTATATAAATCTGTTTCCAAATTTGTAAAACACACTCCTGATGGTATTTTGTCAGCTGTGAATCCTGTAGATATAGAATTACATCCTAGCCCCACTAAAGTTGGGGTTTGTCCTTATTTACAGTTGATCAGGCCTTGTAGGTAGACTACACTTGAGCTACACCACACTCCAGTAAAGCCAGTGAAGTTGCATCAGTGTAGCTGAGAAATGAATGTTCATTTATCATTCCAGCACGGGCTGTCTCCAGTCATTGTTTTCATCTGCTGCTGCTTCTGAGCCACCAGATCTTTGTGCCTGAGAATGTTTGAATCCTTTGTTTTCCTCCCCACCTAAACCGTATCCAATGGGAAGCATATTTTCCCTCAGATCTTTAATATTGATTAGGTAACTGAATTTAAATTTTAGAGCTATGAAAGTTTGGAAACATCTGCAGACATTGAATAAAGTCTGTTTTCTCTTCCACAGTCTGCGAACAGCTGGAATCCTCAGCCTGAAAAGCTGCCTTTGTTTCCCAGGTTTCCATTACACATTTTTGTACCACACATGCAAACTATCCAGGCCTGTGCAGGAGGGACAATTCTTATTTTTGTGAAAGATGTTTGCCATTTTCCATTCTGCACTCTTCAGACCTCTCCTTGTCCAACAAATGTTAAGTTGTTAAAAATGTCCCATTTTTCCCTCTACAGCTGTATTTTTAGTGCAGATACCAGGCCAAAGTTTGATTTTGCACCAAATTTAGTCCGTCACACACAATTAAGTTCAGCAAAGTTCCTCTAGATTTGTATCAAGGCATGACACAAACTTGTTGTTAATCTCTTCCTCCAAAGCTGTAGAACAAGTAGGGCATGTATTAACCATGATACCCACAAGTAATATCAGCAGCATTGATGAAGAGCTCTATGTTCCTTATTTCCCCTCAGATTAGTACACATAGAATATGTTAGGCAAAGATTTGTAGACCTTACTCTGCAATCTTTTACTGAGTATAATTCTTGTCTTGATATATGACTTCACTGATATTCCTCTAATTTTCCATGATTAGACCTATCAAAAACTGGGCTTAGGTATTAGGATTAAGAATCAAAACCTGAATGTTTTTAGTGTATGAAATTATTCTGTAATTAAAATGTTACATAGATAATATTTGGTTTGAGTCAGTAGTCTAACCCTAATTCCTTGGAATAGTAGCAATTTCTGTACTTTGTCCTAGGTAACAGAATTCTTTTCAACAATTAATACTTGGTTAAGGAATCATTGAATACAGATAGAAATGTCTATGAGACTGAGTGATCCCCGCTTCCTAGTGGGGCAGTGTGGCAATATTTTCAAACCTGGTACTAAAATCAAAAGACTGAGGTACAATATGTGCAATATGTAGACATTCTTTGTCCTTGCAGTTCCACACTCATATTAAAAGAAAAGGACTGTAGAAGGTTGCTTAGTCTACCCTTTACCAAGGGCAGGATGAAGTACACTGTACTGCGATTTATTATACCGTACTTCTAGCTATGGCTGATAGAAAAAATCCAGCTTGTACTAAGAATATGCCATGGAAACTGTTGCTTTCCAGTGTCATGTGTTCGAGGCTGAAATAACTTGATGCTTTGAAATGTTTTTCAGTGTCTTCTCTGAATCTCTGTATTTTTTCTTGCTACAGTGCACTGTGGAGAACAGTGTAATGTAAGTAGAGCATTTGTCTGTGCCACGCTTTTAGTCCATCTTCTGCACAGTCTGGAGAAGTTACCAATTCTAGATTAACTGGAAGGATTAGGGATAGACAGAATCACGTGAACAACAGTGTGCAAACTGGTATTGAAAACTGCCTTAGAATCATGCATCTGATGAACAAGAGTGAGCTGAAAAGTAATCCTACAACTAGGAATATTGATTAATAAGGTATGTCAATTTTTTTAATTGTACCACCAAAAGGAAAATGAGAATAGCATTCACTAATAATCAAACTAGATAAAAGACAAGTTTTCTAGGTTTTAAATCTATTTCCACGGAGGGACCAAGTAAAGGACAAGGGACTGAGATTTTTAAATCAGCATTGAACTAATTTTTGCAGAAACACATTTCCAGTAAACCCTCACCTTTCAATCTGTGCACACAAACCAGTAATGAAATTGAGTGCTCACAGAATATGTTCAAGCACAGATTTAAAAAACAAAGCTGCTTCATTATTAAGTGGATTTGTCATATTAATATCACATTTGTACTGCCCTTTCAAGGGTATGAGACCCCTGATTTTAAAGAGACCTTTTCAAAAAGACTCATGTGTTAGCTATTTACATAAATTTAAGTTCCTAAAACTTCCTCCTGTTATTTCTACGTATTCTGCCCTCTCTACCTCTCTACATTGACAGTGTTCTTCTTGATCATAAACAGAATTAGATGTCTCTGGATTTTATTTTATTCCTGTCAAGACAAGAAGAGTGCAGGAGCTCAAATAAATTATAACTTTGAATAATACTAGTTATAAAAGAATGGCAAAGCTTCTTGGCAACACGTTTGTGAGCCAGAGCCAGAGAACCAGAGACTAATGTCTAGTAAAAGATGTCAGATTCAATTTTTGCTGCCAGTGTCTGGCGAGAAAAATCTGCTCAATACATGGTTTACCTTATATGACCCAGTTGGCCCTCAGAGAAAGGATGCCTAATCGTCATAAAGATAGTGCAGCTAAATTACAAGGAAAGCATGTAGTACTTCCCTTACATCCTATTTCGTGCATATTATTGTTTTCTGGATTTTAATACTAGGCATTTATCCATAACAGTATTGTTAGGGGCTTACAGGGACTTCAGTCTGCTTAAAATAGTGAAATATTTGGGATTTGAATCATTGCTGGCAGTGGGTTTCTCTTGAAACCCAGTGGATTCAAGAGAGCTTCTGCTCTTCTTCACTGACACTTTTTGACCTCATTTTCGTAAGTGGGGGGGAAATTGCAAAGTCCTTGTGTTTCTGTGAAAAGAGTAAACTTCCTTTCCCTTTGGCTTCCCCCAGTGGCATCAAAACCATATATTGAATCATCCAGTGTTATTTCAAGGGACAGAACACGATTTCTGTCAAATACATGAAGCAGACCTAGCCACGTTTCAGCTCTTGTTCCAGAAAGCTGGGAGATTGTATGCAGGATTTTGGTGGCCTATTGCTCAGCCCAGAAGCAGCTGTGACAAGGTACTAACCTGTACTAACTGTGATGGAACAGCATGAGAGAAAAAAGGCTAGCTATGCCTTAGATATCCCAATAAATTAGAGATGGTATTTTTAAAATGTCATTTCAGGCTGTTCTGAAGCTGTTCTGAATCTGTTCCCTCTACAGTAAGCTCAGTGTGCATAAACTGTGACAGTTTGGCAAAGGCATGCTCTCCAAAAAAAAGTCTGAAAACAATCTAAAGTCCCGTCTTTGCTACTTATTCCTGAATGGATCTCCATTAGGCACTTCATTATCTTAACAGCTTGATCCTAGAGAGGTCAATCCAATGACTATTTTTAAAAATGAGATACCAGAACTGCCCTCCTTGACAAAAGAAGGAAGGAAAAGTGCAAAGAAAAGTTCCTGGTCAAGGACAAGACAAGCAGCTTGAAATTTATACCTACTTACCATAAAAATCTCAAATAATGTAAATACCACTTGAACTCCCCAAATACCATTTCATTAAGAAGACAAGATAACTCTACAAAGCCAAGAGATCAAATCAAAGCAAGAAAAGCATGCCCAAAATGAGGCAGAACTAAAGTTTGACCAGTTAACATTGACTGGCAAAATGTTAATTAGTGCTCGCATTGGTCAGCAGGTTACTATTCAACAGATCATCTTTCTATGATGCCCAAAATGTGCTCTGCTTTGGTATCAGCAGTTTCTGTGGTCATCAGGGACACCAGTCCATGTCAGGGCTGCACACCACGTTTAGTCCAGCTGGTTGGAGACATGCCATTTGAAAAAAACAAACAAACACAAACCAAACCAAACCCAAAACAAACAAAAACTCAAAAAGCAAAACAACAAAAATAAAAACCAAAATAATCTAAAGTTGTTATCAGTGCTGGTTGCAGTGTTCATGCCTGACAAGATTTCTGACTGATGATGCAGCTCCCAGATAGCAAAAACACAATTTTCAGTGTATAAAATCTGATAAATAAGCTGTCCCCTGGGATTTGGCAGGACTTAGTAACTGCCTGAGATCTGCTGTAACTTTCTCCACTTGGACTAAACCTTTCATCGTATGGGATGCCTGAAAGTTACACAACTAAAAGCCATCTTTAACCACTCAAAAAAGCAGGCTTGTTTTAGAGACTCTGAAAACTACAATTACATTAGGAGCATATGGGAACACTTGCTGTGAAAATCAGGCCTTTGTCATAAATGAGTGCTTTAGGCACACAAGTCTGGAATAAAAAGGCCAATAGACTGAACAGTATCGTTGGTGAATGACCCACCAGCAGCATTCAGTCAAAAGCTTGGAGATAGCAGTTTGGATTTCATTCATTAAGATTTGCATGCAATTAATTTGCACAGCTGCTATTTGAGGTACATTATAGAGCAATAGTGAGAACTTTTTTTTCAGCTTGCGTTCTGTGTTTTGAGTGTATATCTTTTGAAGCTTGTGTTTGGCTAATTTCGTCTTAGCAGCCTCTTTGATGACATGGATTTTTGAAACAGATGCTTATGCTGAGGGAGTGACATGCTCCAGGGTTAAGTGGGTCCTCCAAGACATAGCTCTGACTGCTTGCTACTGGGGTCACTGAACTACTTCAGTGATTTTATTTTAGCTACTTGAAAGACATCACTTCTCATTGCTTTAGCTTTTAGCAACATTCTTTTGCTTTCTAAAGACATTTTCTGACTTCACCATGAATGCTGAGGCCACCGTTCTAACAATTCAATCCTGACTAGTTTTCTTTTTTTTCAGAGGCATTGTAATTAAGCATGTCCTTGGGTTACATATTGGTTCCTCTCGCTTTGTCATTTGGTCTCTCAGTGTTTCAGATCCCTCTCTGTCTAGTGAGAATACTACAGCTCTCTCATCGTACAGTCTGTTGTTTTAAGGTGTGACTTTTCAAGGACTGGGAGACACTCTAATACTATGGTAGGAAGTACCATGATTTTAATTCTGTGTACAAACTGGTCTGTCCATGCCTAGGTATCTCCTCTCCTATGTATCTCCAATAGGGATCCATGCTCCCTATTGAACATGACATTTTAAATAGCCATTTATTACGAGATCAGCCAACTTGCTCCTAAGGAGTCAAAATTGTCATTCAGAATCAGCGCTTGTCTCTCTTCAAGGCTACAAGGAAACTTTACTATTTGCCCTTCAGGTATTTATCTATTCCTCTTCAAGTTCACCTCTTCAGGTTGTGTTGTGTGAGAACAAGACAAGAGCAGATTCATGTAAGTCTGAGGTCCTTGTCGTTGTCCCCTTTGTCACAGTATACAAGTACTTCATAGTCCCTAGGATAGCTACTCTTCCTTTGCTGATGTGAAGCAGGTCACAGATAGTACCCCTCTCACAAGTAACACTCCCTACCTTTTATAAGGTGGTTTCTGGCAGTAGATCTAGAGGAGCACTATGAAACAGTTTCCATGTTTTTCAAAAGAAACAAAATAGTACAGATGTCCTTTTTTAGCTCTGAAGTGAGATTTGAATAGATTTTAGATGCCAAGTCCAGGTGTGGACTCTGACTTTGTTAAGCATTCACATCCTCTAGTTTTGCCAAGAAAGGATCTCCCAAGTACTAAACCCCTGTTTCTGCATATGGTCAGGACAGCTTCTGATTTGGCAAGGCTCATCCACCCCTACATCTGCTGTTCAACAGTTTAATCTGATGTCTCTGGTAGTTCCTATCCCAGCTTTCTACTACAGTCTGATTTGGGGATAATTTGTAAACTGGCATTGGTAGGATTTATTTATTGCAGATCAAGCCAATTTGTAGTGTTAATAATGCTACTGTAGGAACATTAGCAAATCTCCAGAGTTTCTTCCTGAGCAGTTAATCTGGTTTATGTGAAATTCTTGAAAAAACACGTATTTCTTCTACTCCTAGTTGATGTCCAGACATAATTTTGGCTAAAACAAAGCATCTGGATATCCTGAGGGTGTTTCCATTATCTTCTCACAAGATAGGCATTACTTTCTGTAGAGCAAAATTGCTGCAGAATAATTTGTCCTTATGCAAGTCAACAAGTATTTACTGAATCAGAAACCACCCATCTGCATCAGCGAAGACACAGGTAGAATACATGTGGAAGAGAAGGAGAATACAGTTGTAGAAATGGCAGGTTTTCTGATCTAGAAAGCACGGGGCTTTGTGTCAATGCTTCAGGAGATGAAAATGAAGGGTTGGAAAAGAAACAGAGGCATTACATTCCCATTTCCTGTAAAAAACAATAAATAATTATTAAGTAATATATAATATTCAGTTTACCCTATATTTGTTAAGTATGGTGATTTTTAAACTAAAGCTATAGATTAAAGACTGACTGTTCAAAATACACTCCATTAATTTAGAGAATAAGTGGAAAATATTCTTAATCCCAGCACCTGCTGTTGAATTCCCCTGCTTTTCTGTGGTTTTACTATTACATTTTCCAATTTAAAAAAAAAATAAAAAAGTGAAGCAGACTAAACAGGAGATATTGACAAATGACCAAGGTAAATAAACTGGAAAAATGGTAAGAAGATTAAGTATAACTTTCTGTAATAGTAAAGGGAATAGAAAGTGAATAATATTAAATTAAGACACAATTCTGACAAGAAAGGTAAAAAGTGGAATGGTGTTCCTTTTAAACAAATATCCAAAATGTCCCCTGAATCCTAATGACTGAAAGCTTCCTGTGTTGCTTCAACACAGAATATGGAATATGAATCAATTGATTTATGCAGTAGATTAATTACACGTTTTTAATGTGAATCAGATCTCTCAGGTTCTGTACTTATAAATATCACCTTTATTGGCCCCGTATGAGAGCTCGGTGCCAAGACCACCCAGTGACATGGCTTTACTTTGAAGGATGGAGGAAACTGTGTAGTCTTAAATTCTCATGCAAATGCTGATTCTCAAATTCCTAACTTAAAGAATAGGAAGATGGAAACTCATAGCACATTACAACAGAAACACCCTTTGCACCTGGAAGAGAAAAAGTCACTTGTGAGGTTCCCTTCTGGGTTTCCATGTGCTTCTCTAGGATGTCTCCAAAACAGTAAAAAAAAAGAACTTTTATCTTAAAGGCAGTTATCAAAAATCCATGACTTCCAGTTCAGGGCATTATGTAGGTGCTTGAGACACTGCATCATTAAATCCCTTCTGCTGTTCTGAAAGGGAAAGATCTAAAATGGGAAAGAAGGCCAGTACCATGTTAAACTACTTAAGAGGTCAAACAAAATCGGACTGCAGCCAGCAATGTTTGGATTTTTCCTTTGGCTCAGAGAACAAGCTGTACATTATCCAGTAAATGTGTACTCTACAAGGGGTCAGAGGAAAAAACATCTGCCCATACTGGGCAGCTTCTTCAGTCCCCTCTTGTTGCCAAGTTCCTAAGAAGTGCCCAGAAGTATCTAGTCTAATGCATCAGATCCCTGCCCCTTCCTGGACTGGTGGGTTCATGTCCACCCCAGACCCCTGTGCATTAAACATGACATGGAATATGCAGAAAGATGGGCAAGAGCACTCATGAAGTGTTTGCTTGTCTTTCTCCTGACAAGGCTGCACCTTTTATGTTAAGTTTTTTTATCCCAGCTTGAAGGGGATTGCAGAAACCTTGAGAGGGAGAGAGAGCTCCTCATTCCTTTGTTTGTTTGCCTCCCGTCCACAGACTCAAAAACCAAGTGTGTTCCAGCCTTACCCTGATGACAATTCTACTTGTAAGAAGGAGATAAGATTCTCAGCTCAATGGAGAGCATAAAACCAGACTGCTTCCACTGCACTGAGTCTCAGCAGAAAACCAGAAAAACAGGAGGTGGTGAAACCTCCTTGGAGAGAGCATGGCAGCACAGGAAAAGTATGTGGCATAGTGAGGGGTGGTTGCAGCAACATTTCCTGACCCATGCTTTTCCTGAGAATATATATTAAAATATATACATAGACTTGTGTCTGTGTATTTGTCAGTCTCCAAAGGCACAAAATGTACAGCTTTTGTCAGTAACAACAGGAATGGACTTTCAAAAAAATCAGCTGTTCTGAGACACACTGAAAATAAGAGTCACATCATAAAGTGGGGAAAACCTTTTTCACTTCTATATACCTGTAGCTTTACAGTGTCTGATTTCTGGCAGGGTAAAGCAAACAAATATAAGGAGAACTCGGTGGTGCACTAAACATGCTGAACTTTACAGCTACCTGCACTGAAGACTCATTTTTAGTGTTTCAATATGGTGTGGGATAGCAGTAATTTGCAAAAGGATGGAAATGATTTCTCTCTTCTTTTTCTGAACGTGCTATCTACTATCCTGACTTTACTAAAAAAATTTAGATTGGAGTCAGCCTAGGTATTTGGCTAATACACTGGCTTCCTGCCCTCACCTTGAGCTTTTTTCTTTCCTCTAGGCATAGAAAAACTCAGCGGTCTGCTTAAAAATGAAGAAGTCGTGACACCTAGCGGTGAGTCATACACCAGTAACTTCTGTGTCCTACAGGATTCACACGTGTTTTCCATAGGCGGATTGTTCCCGTTCAGACTGTAACGCGAGAGATGTGGGCATTACCCTTGTGGCTCCAGACATCGAGGCAGCCCCTCATTTCTTTTGCAGTCTCCTGCAAGGTGTGTGTGCACGTGTGTGCGTGTCTCTTGTTGCATCACACTCCTGTGCCTCTCCACAGAGGCCGTATCACTAAGGCCCACTGTGCAGCCCCTAGTCATGCTCCCTATTGAACATGACATTTTGAATAGCCATTTATTTCGAGATCAGGTTAAGTGCCTCGACTTTGGGGGGAAAGGGAGCATGGCAGATTCCTGGCATAAGACCAGCTGGGAATTTCAGACTCATTTTCTTGTCGAGTACTTATTCATGAAGGCTGTTTTTAGATGGTGACTCAAAAATGTATTGTATGGCATGCTGCAAATTCCTGGCAGGCAGCTTAAACTGACTCAGTTGCTGGCAAATTCTTTTGCTTTTGAAGACTGCTCAGAGTCTGCCTTGGTCAGCAACAGTCAAAAAGTACATACTGGCTGTGATACCATGACAAGAAGTCGCACTGAAAAGCAGTAAACCAGTCTAGACATGTGCAAAAAAATTATAGGTTCTTTCCAAACAGTGGCAAGCCTTGGACATTTTTTTTTTTATTATTTATTTTTTTAGGGAAGCAGAACAGTGTAGAGTTGTGCTAGCAGTAACTAGGCTGCAATCACCAAGTGGCAAGATTTCTTGGCTTGTTGAGCTAACTGGCTGGGGACTGGCCGTTTTTTATCACAGGAATGAGCTTCAGTGCAAGAAATGTCAAGTCAAAACATCACAGTAGGTTGTTCGGGAGTCTGGGTGCATAGCAGTGCAGCCTCACAGTTTCATGTCCATATTTGTTCATGCTATATCAAGCATACTTTCCATTGCCTTCAATAAGACAAACTTCTTTTCCTCCCGTCTTTCAGAAGAGATGCATGATAAAATTGCATGTTGTAACCAAGAAATGGAAACTAAATTACATGAATATACACGATTTGCTTCATCATAATATTTATTTTACCACATGTCCGCATGTATTATTACCTGTAACTTCCCCAGTTTGCTGTCTTGGGTATAATTAACACTTCTACAACCTGAGTGTCTGGATATAAGGCAAGTGAATATAAAAACATCAGTTCTGTCCAAAATGTTCCAGTTTCCATCCCTTGAATCATCGGCATGTGACCTATTCTGTGCCAATATTAATAACCATTGCTCATGGCTTTCAAACAACTCAAACTATTTAAAAATTAATTCTGTTTACAGTGCCTTCTAGAGGAAGTATTTTGTAAGAGTGAATAACTCAAGCTGACTAGTGGCTACCCACAAAATATGACTATCCAGTAACAAAATGAATCATTTAGAACTTGTTGGCAAGAAAAGAGCATATTGTTGGAGAAAATATCAAGTGGAGATGGGATCCAGGAACTGGGAGTCCTGGGTTCTCTTTCCACCATACCATACATTTCCCATGCTGCTCTGACAAAGGCAGGCCTAACTGCAGTGGTGGAGGCAACTTTTAGCCCCTGCCACCCCAATTCACACCATTTATTTTTTTACACTGAGCTGTAGGCTGTGAGGCCCTGTTCAGCTGTGGCTCCTAGAAACACTTGTAGTCATGGATTGGAATCTATAGGCATGCCAGGTTATGCTTTGCATTTGGTTCTTCTTCTGTAAAATTGATATGGCCACCAACTGCTGCATGACAAGTTTGTTGGAAGTCCCTGATAGGGGCCATGGGTTAGAATTACTTCAGTCTTCACTGAGGAGAAACAACACAAAATGCAAAGGCAATACTAATGCTGACAGCTTTAGAACCTGCAACTTCTACATCCTTTTATATATTGCAAAACTACCCCAACACATGACTTTGGGCCGTGGGTCCAACAACAATGATGTGTTTGATCATTCTCATGCCAGGCAGGACAGTTCTCTGCAGTCTGTGTTACATGGGTACCCACACCAGAACCTTTTCTATCTCTTGCTCTTGCATTTTCATGATTTTCATACTAACAGATAGGACACAAGAGCCGTGAGGTGTAAAGTAGCTGTCAAAGATGCACTGAGGAGTAAATATCTGGGTGATATTCACTGGCATAGGAGTTTGAATGCTCCGCTAGGATGTGCTTTTTAAGCTACTTTCTGTACTGAGTGCAGAGGTGATATGGACACTGAATCCCCAGGGTATCACGCTCACTTGCATGGCTAAGCACTGGACCCAGAGATACAATCTAACCAGTCTGAGTAGAGGGAAAGAATCACCTTCTTTGACCTTCTGGCCGTGCTCTTCCTTATGCAGCCACAGAAGCTGTTGGCTGCCTTTGCTGCAGAAGCACATCGCTAGTTCATGTTCAACTTGTTGTCTGTCAGGACATACATCTGATGTCTAGTTCCATATTAATTGTTTGTTCCAGCTGTAGCTTTCTTCAGCTTCCTTGATCTAATAGCTTGAGTTTCTTTTTAATACATAGAAAACAAGCCTAGTCTGTTGCATGGACTCTTTCTGCATCAATGCTATTTAATTATCCAGTAGCACTGGGAGATCTAAAGAGGTCTCCAGGCTGTTGACCAGTTTAGCAGACTGGAGGCATATTTAATTGCCTAGAGCCAACAGAACCAGCTGCATGTTACTGTGTTTTCTGTTGAACTAGGGTAATATCAAAGCTCTTGCTATGCCATACAACTGCAGAATATCTTGAACTTAGGGAGGAGATGCTTTTCCTGGTTGTCCTTCTTGTGGACAAAACAATGGCATGTTCTCTACATACATATTTGGGGCACATCTCAAGTCTATCTCTCTTTGTCCTTTGACCAGCAGAAAGGAAAATTCACCCTTTCCTTAGTGATTGAGTGAAATTCTTCTACAAAAAACACAACTGCTGTCTCCAAAGAGCAACGAAAATGAACACAGTGGGTTAACTCTCCAAAAACAGGAAATACCCATAACCAACACTCTATGTCATCACATAACCTAGATTTCAGTTGAGAGTTTGGGTGTTGTTTTAGATAACAAAATACAACATGTGTTCATCATTAATCTTCTTGAACATTTGTTTGGCCAGAAACTGTCTCTGATCAACTCACTTATGTAAACAGGTCTATGCTTCAGACCACAGTGTTAAGATATTATTCCAAGTACTTGCATTGTAAGGAATCTCTCCGTAACTCTACTGAGATACATTTACAGCCTCAGTATTGGTGTCTGTACCCCAAAGACTTACATGTCCAGTTTAGATTTCAAAATTTAATAAAAATTTATCTTGCCTTAAAGGGGAAAAGCATTACCTCTAAAAAATCTACCATTTGTCCCTACTTCATCTGCAGTTTCAATATCAAACACTTTTGCATCTGGTTTGCAAAGAACTGAAAAGCTGTTTCTTCTTTCGTTATCAAATGGCAGATGTATTCATTGCAGCTGAACACCCTTTTATCATGTAACTTGATACCATTCATCATGTAATTCTTTTTACAGGTATAGGACCATATCAAAAAAAAAGAAAGAAAAAATGAGAAAAATAAACTTTGTTTATTTAAGGAAAATAAACATTACATTTTGGTTGTGTCAGCTAGTTCTGGGCACAACTGGTGTATTTCATTTATGTTTGAAAACGTAGTTTATGTTTGAAAACATAAACTATTAAAATTTTTACTTGCCGAATATTGGTGGACTAAACTAAAACATGCAATTTCCTACAAGCTCTTGCTCCCCATAGTTGGTCTCTTCACATCTTTTTGTTTCTGACCAGAACAAGAACATGCAAACAGCTTCAGTGTAGCTGCGTGTGAGTAGGGAGCAAGGTTCTCCTGGAGCTGAGATCACTGCAGTTACTTACTGACTATGAACCTTGCCCAAACTTCTTTGTCTCTCTTTCTGCATTTGTAAAACATAAAATATATCTAAGAACTAGCCAAGAGCCATGTATATGTACTAGTTACTGGGAAAGTTAGTTCTTCACAGTCAGAAGAGGTAATGCTTTGATTGCTTGAAGGTTAATCCAAGGCCTTAAACAGTCTAATAGCAATTCATTTCCCAATAGAAGGAGCCCCCAAGTTTGCAATAAACACAGCCATTAGAAATAATTTATCACTGAGTCAAAGCATTGAAGAGGATTAGAGTCTCAACTGCGCCAGTTCCAGAACACAGTATCTTAACTGCATTGCATATTTTGGACATTGTCCTGAAATGCTTCCGAAGATTGTAGAGATAAAGAACTCTTGAGATATGGGTTTGTTTTGCTTTTAAATCTGTAATTCAGTTTATCCAGGACAATTGCTTTGAGAATTTCTTACAGAGTCCTGCATTCAGTAGCTGGGAAAATGGTACAGAAAAGACTGTTAAGTGGCATATAAAGTAATAAAGTACAGAAACTAGAAAGGACAGAATAAGGTGAAAAAAGACAACTACACTGGCTCTTAATATTTTAAAAGGTTTAAGGGATGAGAAGAAAATAGAGTTGCTTTTGTAAGTGGAAAGTGAGTTTGGTAGCTTTAGAAAGATGATAGCTGGTATCAATGACATGGCTGCTTCTCCCTCCTTTTTGGCAGAAATGTACCCCTCAGCAAACATGCTGCCATTCAGCTGCATTTTACTGCTTTTAAATGCATTTTAAAGCTATATCTGCAATTCTGCAGAGAGCTTGAAACTAGACAGAAGTGCTGACAAACAAAATTAACTGAAGTCAGGCGTCCCCTTCCAAATCTGAAATTATTAATGCCATCCTTTTGCCATTTGGACGTCTGTTCTTGTGTACCGAACTGAACAGTTGTACGTCTTCAATATAGTGGGTTTTTTTTTTCTGCCAAGTATTGCTCTGCAGCCCCTCCATTTATGCAGCGTGGCCTGACACAATTCTGTCATGACAAAGTTTCATCCAGAGATATTATCCCGTCAGTAACTACAAGTGATTGAGATCCATAGAAGTCTAGATTGGGTGTCTGAAGTTGTTGGAAATTACAAAAATCCATCTTAGCCTGTTACATAAACTTGTTTTGAAAGCAAAAAGAAATTAGAAGCAGATAGGTTGGCTCATATATAAGAGATAGTTAAAACAGTTGTGATAGTGAATATTTGCAGCTATTTGGTCATGCAATGATTACGACAATGAGAAAAATAGGAGGAAATGTTTGTAGCTGAAGTCACCAAAATGTACTGTAAGTAATGTTCATGGAATGTGGTTATCAGCTTTCATGTTGTCTGTCTGAGGGTGACTGAACAGAGGCAGAGGAAAACTGATGGGGAAGAGCTAATGTCATTGTAGCTGTCATCCGGATGTATCTCAGAGGCATCCATCATTACACTAACACATTCTAATAGATCCCTGCTCTGGTGCTAAACATGGATTTCGCTGGATTTGTTCAGGGAGAAAAACTGACTTGGGAGCCCTCATTTTCTGAGTCACAGCTTTGGAGCACATTCACTATCTGAATGGCTTTGGGGACAAGCATGTTAAAGGTGCAACAAGTAAGGTCTTGAGCAATTCTTTTTTCAGGATCTGGATAGCTTCGGGGCTCCTTCTTACAATTTGAAAACTCAGTCTTCCAGATTTCATTATTCCTAGACTTCAAATATATGTAGAAGCTTAAGAATGCAAACAGAGCCAAACACCTCTCAGTCTGCTGTCAAGATAATTTCGTTTTGATACTGCCAAAATGTAACGTTTAGATTCTGGGGTTTTTCTACTTTTGCTTCCAAAACCAACTTCAGATTTCCTGTCTTTCCTTCTGAGGTGGTATCGTTTCCTTTCTGCTCTTCATTCCATCACTCTCCAGTTTCCATCCTGAAGAAAATTATGACTGTGAAAAGCTCTATAGTTCAGCAATACAGAATCATAGAATGTTAAGTGTTGGGAGGTACCTTAAAGATCAATTAGTCCCAACCCCCATCACGGGAAGAGGGAAACTGTCACAAAAGGCCCAGTAAACTGATGTTGTAGAAATGGTCTGAACGTATCTGGATTATTTGGAAATAGGATTTTAGCCATGAAAAAACTTCTCTCTAATGGAAGGAAAAGTAAGCTGGGCAATGACCAATTTAAATATTCTTGGTTTTCCCTTACACGTGATACATTTTCTTCGTATTCTGCTCTGTCATGGCTGACCTTCATACCAAGCCTATATCTGGAGGATTGTGTAAGTCTTCTAGTTGCTCTGGATGTTACTGTTTCAATAAGGGGTGATTTACAACAGTTTTATTAAATTTCTGTTAGTTTCTGTCTAATTTATGAGGGAACCAAAGAGTTATATAATTTTAGAAGGTGATTGGATGGAATATTTACCTAATGCACTATGGACTGTTAATGCAAAACGCTGAAGTGATGTCAAATACAGACTGAGCAAACTGGCCCTGTTACTGAAACTGTTTACAAATGACTGCAACACAGGTTTTAAAGGGGTCAGTGCTCGAAGTGGTCTTGGTATGAGACAGACAGTGTGGGAAAGGAATCAGTTTCTTCTTTTGTAATGGGTGTTATCTGAGTTTATTTCACATTTAATCTGGACAAAGTACTGGTACTAAAATTTAAAACTACTTGATGCTGTATTTCTAGGAACCTAAACCACTGCCCATTTCTGAGTATCTTCTGGGTGTTCAAGGTGCCTGCAATCTGACTATTCCTCCAGCTTTTGCAAATAGGTCTATTTCTCCAGTGATCTAAACCAAAATTCCTACTCCAGGGGTCCCTGTTTTGAGGACTTTTCCATGTTAATATCTGAATTTTGCTGCATGATCTTGCCCACAGAGGCAGACAGCAATGTCTGTCTACTGCTCATGGTAAGCATTTTTTCAGTTTCCAGGAGCTGTGTCTGTGCTCAGAGGGAGCAGCCAGACTGTTCTCAAATTATGTTGAGGGTCACACAGAGGAAACACCCTCTTGGAAGCTGCCTAGCTCTTTGTTCCTTCCATCAGTCTAAATAAGTGCCATTGAAAAGGTCTCATTCCTCTTTGTGTATGCAAAGACCATGGGAACACTTACAAATCAATCTCTTTCAGATACTGCATATAAAATCAGAGGAAATAACAATGTTTGGATCTTTCAAGAAAATCCAAAGTGTCCAGATTTCTTTGGCAGACATTCCTACTTTGTTTTTCCAAGCTGAGAAGCATGGAAGTGCCCCTTCCACATCTTTCCACCTCCCTGTCACTCATAAGTTTAAGGCTGATGATACTTGAACTGAGAGATAAAATTGAAAAGTGAATGGAAAAACACATCCAGCTGACCCAAAGGGGAACTGCATCCTCTACCTGCTGCTGCCTTCTTCCACGTTTTACCTTCTTTCTGCAGGTTGACTCACTACATTCTTCTGCCATTTACTTATCTTCTGTTTTCTCTGTGCGCACAGCAAATCTCTGATGCTCGTGGGACTGTTCCAAGTTCAATAAAATTTCATTTTCTGAAGATTATAAGATTCCTCCAACTCCAGTCAAGATCTTGAGCCAGAGGGAGGTCCAGTTTGCATAAAACCAAAGCTCTGCCCCAGGCAAGTGACACATATATCTCATTAATAAGTTCTCAATCTGAAAGTGTTCTTTTCTATGTGGAAAAAGTCAGTGTAAGTGACTATAAACTGTTGCTGAAATTTTAACTGGAATTATGCACACAGTCCTGGCTGGCGTAAGCAGAAAATATTTGCACAGACATCCACTGTCCTGACCCACAGATAGAGTTCAAACAAACACTGATGGGAAAATTAAATTAGAAGTACAGGATATTGTCCTTCATTCTCTGCATTCAGGCTACTCAGATGGCAGAATCTGAAATTTATATGGCATTTTAGTTGGTCATAAACAAACTCAAAATGATTCCAAGGTTGGATCTGAACAGATTTCATACATGAATATTTAATATTCATAACGTTTGCCAGAAGGACTATTCTGAATGTTGAAACTTTGCATTCATCTGCAAAATAAGGGAAGCAACAGAGGTGAACAGTGGAAACTTGGGCAGAATACCCTAATAACATGCTTCACATGCTCCTCTGTGCTGGGCTATGGTGATACAGAAAACAGCTGAAGTGTTTACTTTTTCACTAATACTATGAATGATTCTATTTTTCTCTTTAATTTTTGTATCTGGCTCCATGTATGAAGTTAAATCTGGTATGGAATTTGGCACTATGAAAAAGGTTTTTAGCCTAGTTGGCCAATTGGAAAAGTTGGGGAGGAAAATTTATTTTGGAAAACCTGACACAGGAAATAAAAAATGAGTGTTAATGAAAGCATTTGTTTTGTCCCAGCTATCAGTATTTCATTTAGTGTTTAGTTTAAAAACTTCTTCTGACATTTTAAAATATATATAAATTTCAAATAAAATAAAAAGGAAATAATATTAATGTTTCTTCTTAAATATTCAAATGAAACATGCATGAATAGGATGGAACAATTGCCGTGCTATTTACCAGCCTCACAAACATCTCAAAACTTCAATTTTTTTCTTGTTTTCTTTTCTTTACAGCAAATAATTCTATTCAGTCTCAAAACTAATCCATAAAGGAATCATATTAGCCTTCATCAGACCCTTTTTAACCCTTACCCCTCTCCAATAAATCCAATGTCCATTCCCAAGTCCAATCCCTACCCTATCCCAACAGAACTGTCAGCATCACATTTCTCCAGATCCTTCTTTCCAGCCATACTGAAATGAAAAGTAATTCACCTTTCTTGATCCTCAGTTTTAACAAAACTCATGTTGAACATGAAGAAATTACTAAAGACCTAAAGCAAATCCCAACTTAAAATCTTGTCCAGATTTCATCTTATTCCTGCGCCAGCTTCTGTCACAGACCACATACCCCCTCTTCACAACTTAGATCAAGAATGAAATGGGAATTATTGGTCTCACAGAACCCAGGCACAGTACAAGCTTTTCAGACTTTGTTTAGCTAAAACACAGCACCAACCATTGCTCTCCTCTCAGTAAAACCCTTACTCACCCACACACCCTTCCTAACAATAGCTTCCATCCTGCCCTAGAGGTCTCAGAATCAACAAGAACGCTTCTCTCTATAGATACATTTCTTCGAGAGCATTTCCCTGGAGTTTTCCACAGATTTTCCTAATCATATTTCTTTTTTGGTAATGTAAGAAGTCATTCCCCAGGGGTAATATTTTGTTCCCATTCAACTCAAAGATAAAAATTCTCCTGAGTTTCATGGGAACAAGAGCATTCTAAAAATAAAATTGTTCCTCTGATAACCTCTAGTGGATTTTTTTTTTCTCAGAAAGGAAACACGACAAAGATGACCTTTTCTTCAGTTGCTTTTCTGTCCTTAGGGTGTAATTCTATTCAGTGCAAACACAGCTTAGGGATATGTGAAGGCACTTTATGTCATCTCTGGATTGCCCTGAGGTGAAATAGTCCCTTTCTGGTAGTAGTTTACAGCTGTTTCTGGGCATCAGTATAGCTCAGGAGCCTTCAGGAAAGTGGGGAAGAAAAAGTTGATAGTCTTATACTGCATCACAGTAGGGGCAGCTCTTTCTTGGACTCTTGCAGTTTCTCATCTGCCCTGGTATGCTGCCATGATTACCAGAGAACAGGCTGTAAGTCTGTTCTTAACAGAATTCTTCACTGTGAATTCTTCCCAGGGATCGGAAGAAACAGGGCTGCCACAGGGGAAGGCAGAACAAAGTGCTAAACTTGTATCCCAGCCACATATCATAAGTCAAAAAAGAATTAAAATCATTACACAGATTCAGAAATCAGACCACCAAGGCCAGTGTGCTCGAGATTCTCTTGCTGGAAATTTTTCAGGTTTGTGCAGAGTCCCCCAAGAGACTTTGTGACCCAAGCCTTCCAGGAGAGAGAGGGATGTTTAAAATTTCTAGATCTCAGTTTAGGTAAAACAATGACCGATCTGTTGTGATGAATGCTACCTCTGTGTCATGCACTTCCTCTCCTCTGCAATTTACTTTTTCAGCTGAACAAGGCACTGCAGGACATTTCCTAATGTCTTCTGGAGACTTGTTTGTCATTCTGCATGAATATATTGTACTGCTGTTATCTTGCTCCATGGTGGCACTTAGCTGGGTGACCATGCTGAGCCCAGCAAACAACATTTAAATTGGTGCTCCACTGTTCACTGAAGTATATGAGCAGAGTGAGGGCGAGGACCACACAAACACAACCCATCCCTATCAGAAACCATTGTCAACCTTTCTACAATACCTTTGTAAGCATTTCCCTTTAAATAAATGCTGCCCATTGGGTTGCCAGTTGAGGCAGAAACTGAAAATTATGTTTGCTTGTATAGGCATATACTGCATTTTTTCTGTTTTATTTGGGGTAGGTTGTGTTTCATAACTGGATTTTTAAATTAAAGTAGTGAATACACAGGAACTCAGATTACAATAGATATCACAGTGAGAAAAAGCTGTACAGAAGGATACTTGGGAGAACTACCATTAGAATATGTCAGGTCAGTGCAGTGAGACAAGGTGTGATGTTAAGCTTCTGAGCATGTGTGAGGTGAATCAGACAATAAAACCTTGAGTAACTCCAGCCAAAACTGGATCCTTCTGCAGTAAAAGAGTGCTGTCCTGTTTTGGAAACCAGATTCCGTTCTGAATTGTCATTATTGTCTGAATGGAGAAGTACACGGGGAGTGTGAAAGATGGGGAAATGGAGCACTTTGAGAAGGAACTTGAAAGGGGTCAGGGGAGCAGGAGCCCAGAGCGGGGGTCTGATCTGTGTGAACTGGATGGTGAGCAAAGCAAGTGTGATTCTGAGTGTTGTATTTATCATCTTACCTTCACCTTAAGTAATACTGAGTCTATAGAATCTGAAACTCTAAAGAGGGCAGGTGTAAGGGAGAATTATTTTTATGATGAGTGTGGTGAAACCCCAGCACAGGTTGCCCAGAGAGGTCGTAGATGCCTCATCCCTGGAGGCATTCAAGGCCAGGTAGGAGAGGGCTCTGAGCAACCTGATCTAATTGAATATGTCCTTGCTCATTGCAGGGGGGGTTAGATTAGATGACCTTTAAAGGACACTGAGAACCCAAATTACTCTATGATTCTATGACTATCCATCTTTAAGTAGGTAGAAGTACCTGTGACATATCATAAAGAGGGTAGCACTATTTTTTCATTGCTTTAAAGAGTAAATGGGTGTGTGTCGTGGTTTTGCCCTGGGCTAATTTGCTTTTACTCCCTACACAATTACTTTAAGCTGAGAGAAGCTTTATGCAAACAAAAGAGACTGGATTTGAGAAAATAACATGAACATTTAT
>JAYRBT010000096.1:21598-45092 GCA_036023395.1 Myiotriccus ornatus
AAATATGTAATTAGCAAAGGTGTCACTAAGAGTTTTGATTGGGTTTTTGTCCGGAAATCCACCTGGACAAAACCATCTACAGCCCCAGGGATGGGCTGGTGGGCAAAACCACGACAGTGTGATTGTAGCCATTCATAAAGTAAACTTCTGGGAGCTCATTTTCAAATGTTCTTTAATATGGCCTCTAAATTTGCAGCTACAATTCAGACCATTCAAATTCCCTTTTAAGCAAAATTTCCTGGAATTTTCTATAAAATAAAAAAAAAAAGAAAAATAAGAAGGAGAATGGGCGGGCAATGGGAAACATTTTTCTGCATATACAGTATGGCAGAATGTTTACATTAAGCTGCTGGATTTACTTGAATCTACTGCAGTCTGAAATAAAAATCATGGTTTTTAGACACATACAAAAGGTAAGTATTTAACTTTAGTAGTGGCAGTTTATTAGTTTGTACAGCTGTTACAGCTTTCGTTTGTTCTAAAGTTTATTAAAATATACCATTCAAGCACTGCTTACACAAGCACCAACACTTCTAGATCGATGTGTGTTCTTCACCAGCAGAGGACAGCACGAGCCTAGCTATTGTCTCAAGGCAGAAGTTGCTCCACCTTTTTTCTTCTTTCTTCACCAAAAGCTAAAGTCAATGGCATTGCCTCCCTACGTTTTTCAAGAGGAATGTTTCGCAGTGCAGTAAAATTTAAGCGTACATTTTATCACTAATGACAAAAATCTCTAATGATCAACATACTCAGAAAGGTGCTGTTGTGCCTTTCTTCCTTCCAGGGTACTTTTTACCTGGGAGACCCTCTAGCATTTTGTCACAGACCCGGAAAACACAGAAGTTAAATCATATATGAGCCAAACAGGCTGGCAGATGAACATGCTATGCTCACATGCAGTTTGCAGATGCCACTAGCCTGCACTTTGCTTTTTGCTTAATGTTGCTTTTCCATGGACTGACCAAGATGGGAATCACAGAACTGCACTAACATTGGAAAGCACTTAGGAAAACACTTAGTCTTCGTCCTAAAACATATTTTATCTTACCTTAGACAAATATAACCCATGCAGGTGGATAGAATCCTGGCAAGGACATAAGCTGCAGACTCTGCACTGCAGTTCACAGTGGATAATCAGAGGAGGTGGCTGGTACTTCCTTTCTATGTAGGGATTGACCAGCAGAGTGAGCTTACTGCCTAATATATCAGATGTGATTAATTGCTCTAAATCCCTCATTATTTCAGATTTTGCCTTAATTCCTGTTTGTGTTCCTCAGATCTACCTCATCCCCATGTATGACCTGGGCTCTGGGGTGACTTGGCTACCATGTCCAGGCTGGCCCTGCTCAGCTTACTTCGCTAGCAGGGGGCTGACAAGGCCTCTGCCCTACTGTCCCTTTTATCATGCTTGGCTCCCAGCCCCCCAGGGTTGGGGAACAGCTGGACTTTGCTGTGCCCTAACACTCACCCACCTTACAGCAGCTCAGAATCTGTAGAAAAATGACACACAGAAACACTTGAGTTTTAATTTGTGTATAGCCTGTGCAGTAATCTGTCTCCCTGCTTACTTGAGTCCTATTTGTTTAGGTTTGGCGGTTTTCTTTTTTCAAAGTGAGTGACAAGAGCTTTTCCAAGTCATCTTTAATGAAAAGATTGGGTTTAAAATCATTCTTTCCCTAAAATGGACTGTTCTGTGACTTGAGAACAGCCTTCTCCCCCACTTTTATAACCAGAAATTCAAACCCATGGTCGACCTCTTCTAGACAAGAAATAGTTATAGATACAGTGGGTTTCTTTGCTTAGAAGCTGTAGTACCACTGCTTTAGAAGCTAGGCAGGGCTTTGTTAAGCCTTACAGGAAGCCTAGGTCTGCCCAACAAAATGAGAGCTTTTAAATAAAGATTATAATAAATTTCTTCCACCAGATATGCCTGTAACCCTTGAGGTAACATAATTCCTCCTACTTTGTTCTACTTCTCTCCTGAACTACAAGCTAGTTTATGGATGACCTTTTTAAATTTAGTTTGGTGCTCAATGGACCTTAAGTTTCCTCAGACATAAGCACAGATTTCCTGTTCCAAGACTTTAAGGCTTTTCAAGGTTTAGCCTGTTTGAATTTTTACCTGGTAAGGGAATGCATCTGGCTAGTTTGTGAAAGATTCACCTTTAGAATTGCCTTCTGTGTTCCCTGCTAATGCTGGGCCATGTCATTCTGTCACTTTGCATTTGGGCATACTGTTTTCAATTAGTGAGATATATGAAGACCTTTTAAATTTGTTATATCCAACATCTTCATGAGTACTGAGCATTAGGTCTGCTCAGATTACATTGATCTTTCATTGATGGCTTTTTGCGGTTTCTGGGTTCTTGTTTGGAGGATGGGGAGGGGGGAGTGGGGTGTCAATTATGCTTTAAGAAAATAAGACAGAAGTGTAACAAATAACAAATTCCTACCAGTAATTTGTTTGCTTAGAAATACGTCTTCTTAACTTTTATGCTCCAGTGAACATCATTGTGTCTCCAGACATTTTTGGCAAGCTTTCCTCCTCCTCAGCCTATGTGCCTCTTTTTTTCCACAAGCAGGAAAGAAGAAAAATAATTCATGGCAGGTGGGGTTTTTAGACATGACTAGCATTAAGTTAGGCCAAAGCTAAACATTTTTGGAAACCATACCAAATTGATTGTACACATACGTGCCAGCTATTTTTCTTCTAAAATGTACCAGATGGCAAATTAAGAACTATACAGGATCAAAAATCATAATTATTTATTGTAGAACAGTTTAAGGAATTAGTTACCTTAAGTACAAATAAGGTTTCAATTCTAGCTGGGTCAGAACACTCTCAGAAGATGAAACACAGACCCCAGGCCAACCTCACACAAGCCAGTGCACTTTGTAAAGTGCCATACAGTGCATACAATGCACACTATGCAGCACATTTGCTGAGCATCACTATGCCCAAAATTCAAGAGATCTGTATCACAAGCATATTGCCAAGTGTTACATCTTCCCTCTCTTGCGCATCCTCAGATCATGAAGTCAAATCTGTAACTACCTTTGGTTACTCCACTTGTTTGTTTGTTTCCCTTTTAATGAGTTCCAGCTGAGGGCTCTACAGCCAAAACCAATATGTGTACTTGTGTACTGCTGGCAGGAAAAGGGGAGGAAATCATATAATTGATGGTTTTAATAAGGTAAGAGTAATTCAGCAGACTTGGGCTTTTCATGATGAAGGCTCTATCAAGCTCATGAATTCTCAGTATGTTGAGTCTTGAAACAACTTAAATCATTATAGCACAGAGTCTTAAAGCTTTAGTTTTAATTTTCAGTATATGTATGCTAATTTTCAGTATATGTATGCTAATTTGACAACACAAGTCAAACCACTATATACCACAGCAATCGAAGGCAAATATTTAGCACACATAACCATTTTCAAGACGGACATTGTAGCAGTTTGTGGCATGACTAGTAAGTATAATTTTAAAATATAATATGGTATTACTTGGGCATAAAGCAACATGTTTGATAATGGTATTTTGTCTATGGAGAAGAAGTATAATTGATGTAATTTTGTAATGGATGCACATTACTGAGGTGCTTTGAGGGCTTACAGTGAATTTAGCACAGAGGGTTTAGCCCAGCCTTTCTGAGCACTGGCAGACTTTAGTTTCTCTGCTTGGTCTTTCAGGCTGCTGCCAATGATGGCTAATTCTCAGACCCATGAGTACCTCTAATGCATCCTGGTAAGTGTTGCCTCAGCACTGATGATATGGCAGCAGTAACCTTGAAGACTTCTTTTCAAATGCCCCATCTCTTCTCACATTTTGAGCTGTGTCAAGTGTAGGCCTTTCCTGTAAGAGGCTACTTTCTGTAGCCTCTTACCTCTTAAAAGTAATCCTAACAAATCATGATAGGTGGTACACTGCAAGTTATGCATCATCTCAGGCCCACTTAGTCCAGTGATTTCTTCTCAGAGAAAAAATATAGAGCTGGGAAGAGCTATAAATGGCTTCAGGGAAGTTAATGAAACCATCAGCAGCTAATGCACATTCTAAGGTCTGTTTGGGTTTTGTGAAGATAAAGCAGTACCTACTCAGCAATTTCCAATGCACTGATTAGTCTGCAATGCTAGCATTTCCTCTTGCTCTGTTAAAATAACCCAGTATCCTTTATTCTGAAAATTTGTTGTCTGTGTGCAAAGAGAATCTGACTCAATATGATTATTTACCAACAATGTTTATTGCATTGAGACCCTCTAGGTTGGGTGGGATATTTCTGAAGAGATTCCTTCCTTAGCTTTATGTTACTGCCTTCTCAGAGAGATAGAAGATAGGTTCTTAAAACCATATTACATTTGTTTTTGCAACACATCTCCCTGCTCGGTGATGGAATCTAGCTGAGAGGAGTGTCTGGAAAGTGCATATCCTCCTCATGGCTTTGGTTGTCTCAAGAAAACTCTGGGGTATATTGTAATCCTTATCTGATGTTTCTTAGGGTATCTGAATTATTTTGTTTGTTAGTAACAGTATTTCATCTCCTCTTTTATGACAGATATGCATAATATATTTTTTTTTTTCTAGAAGGAAGACTGCAACAAATTAAATGCTAGGCAGATAATCACCCATCTACAATGAGCAAGGACAGCTACTCAGCAACTATTTTGCCCTTTCTTCTTTTCATAGGAATGCTTCTGCTTTTCCTTGAGGCTACCAGGCACAGGGGAATTTAGGAGATGTCTGTGATATTTCTTGGAAATAGCATTCTTGCTGGGAAAGGCAACTTTCTTGTATTACAGACACTAATCTAGATGCCCTGATGGCTTGATCAAATGCCTGATAAAGCTAACATTCCCATGGACTATTTGATCAGACCTACTAATAACACTTTTAGCTTGAAGGAATAAATGCTAATAGTAACTCTTTTTTATTATAATTTCCTATATCATAAATAAGAATAAAAATCAACACTTATTATCAGTGCAGTCCCATATGTTTACCCCAATTGCCAAGCTACAATCTATTTTACTGAGGTGGTCATCTTTTCTTTTTTTTTCCCTTTAATATTAACAGAGTGTTTACTCCTTTACCCTCTTTAAACTCTGCCCAAACACATAGTCATTCCACTAAAGGAAATTACAAGCTGCAGAGAAATCTGGAGAAATATCTGTGTTTTAATACTAGCTGTATGTCATCCAGGATCCCACCGGAGATGACATTATTGCTTTTCAATGGCAAGAGCTGGTCACATGGGAGGTGATGTTTTTATTATAATCAGCTGCAGAGAACTGGTGAGGGTGAGCTCATCTGCAGCTGAGTATGTTTGAACTTTTGTACCTTTCAGTACCTTTCTGTGAGCAGTGGAAACTCTCTCCAACTGGGTTGTGTTAGAGATTTAGGTTTCCTGTAAATGTTGAGACCTTAGAAAATGGCCACAGGAAATGAACATAGCGAAATAAAATTGAACTGGAGAATTATGATGTTGATTATTGAAGCAAAGTAGTTTCGTCTGGGTTCCATAGGAAAGGATTATTATGGTTTCAATATCTGATTTTATTTTAGTCTTCCATTCACAAAATTACTCCAAAGAATTACGCTCTTGAATCTAAGTCACACTGCACAAATCAGATTCCACTTATGCAGATTCCACTTACGCTGTGACCTGCCACTGTGCTGTGAGTCTCCTGCGAGATGCTGAGCACCCTTAACTCCTATCTGAAGCTTCAAGAATTGGTCTTTAGTCAAAGCCTCAATAAACATATCACGTCTGCTTCCTGGGACAATTTCCAGACAACATTCATTTCACTGGCTTTTGGTGAGGAATAAATGGAAATCTAGTGGCACATCTGGTGCTGCCTTCAAATCAATTCACAGTAGCTAAATACATTTGAATTGGCACTCACACGAAGAACCTGTCGTGCAGCTTTTTGTCCACTTCATCCTACTAACTAGGCTGTAAAACAGTTGTTTTTACCTTAATGAAGACTTTGTTGAAAAAAAAAAAAAAAAAGATGATATTTTGCACATGGCTGAGCTTTAGGGCAGTTAATGAAATTAAAGCAAAGAACTCCCAGCACAGTAGGAAACCCAGATAACAGGAACGATCGTTTAGTCAGCACATTTCTGTTCCCACAGGAGCTGAGGGTAATTATCAGGGCCAAGGCATCAGGCATCCAGAGGGGTGAGGAGATGACAGCCCAACAGCATTTCTCTGCACAGCTGTTCTAGGCAAATTTATTTACACTTTCTGCAGAAACAATGCTTTTGAAACACATTTTCCCAGTACAGGCTGAAAAGTGTAGATAATGGATTCATGTAGTTGCCCTATCAAGTTTTGACAACAATTTGCAGTGTTTGAAAAGCAGCTTAGGCAGTTTATCCAGTACCATCCATACGGGTTGACCCGGAGTAATTTTGGAAAAGATGTATCAAAGAGAAAATGGAGTTGACAGAGGGAAAGGATGCAAGTCTGGAAATCGTCTCCACACAAAACAGATACTTTTTTCTTTTCTTTTTTTCCTAATTTAAGAAAAAGTCAAAAACCATTCCACAGTCATCAAAGCATTTTCTCTTATCACCAAGTAGGCTTTGAGTTAAAAGTATACTTATTGATCTTTATTCTTTTTACTAAACCAGATCATAAAAGGTGAAAAAGAGCAGTTTTGTCTGAGCACTTTTATGAGTTAAAAGCATTATTTTGTTCTTAAGGCACTGGGCCAGATCTTCGAACATCTGGTTCAGTTCCTGCCTTTTCCTGTGTGACAAAATAAATTTGCACTTCAATTCCCCATCTACAAGGCAGGGATTGTGTTGTTTTATTGTTTTACAGAGGTGGTCAGTTCATGGAGCTTATGTGAGTATCTGCATGGCCTAGTGCAATTAAAATGTGACTTTAAGCTGTGTACAAGCCTTGATTGCCTGATATTTTGATTATCCAATCCCATCTGTGACTTCAAATTATTTTTTCCGGTATTGCCATCCATAATATGAGAAAAACGCTGCTTTCTCACTTCCAATGGCCATCGTGTAAATAAGTTGTTTACATTGCTTCCAGAAATATGTAAAGATGGAAATTATATTACAGGAACTCCATCCACTAAGCTATCTTTTGAGTCCTTTCAGTCTTGTTTTGCTACTTCTGCTTACAGACCTTCTTTCCTGTTGTTTCCAATATGAAAAAGTTCCTTCAGACTTCACAACTTTCAGATGCATAAATCCAGCTGCAACACTGTGAAAGATGAGGAACGAGTAAATGATGGTTGCAGCCTGATCTTGGCCAGAACTCAGTTAAGATTTTATCTTCACACTGTCTTTGGTGTCCAGGGAAAGGCACTGACCTGTGGGCTGTCTTCCAGCTCGTGCCTAATTGGAATGCTGGCCCTTGGCCAACAGCCTGGCAGAAAGTCAAATTGTGAAACAGGAGAAATATTTGACTCAGCTCCTGAAATAGGTGGAGTGGTTGCAGAGAACTAAGTCTTTTACCATCCACTCTGGGCTACATCTTTCCTTCCAAGGATTTTATCTTTTCCGTGGCTTCCTGATAATTTTCCCAGTAAGATTGCAATTTCAACCTACAAAGCACCAGGAAGATTGATTCTAGCTGAAAATAATCTGATGGGAACTGACAAGTTTCTGAGAACTCTACTTTTCTGTTTGTTTGGAACAAATGCTGCAGACATCTCCTTTAGGCTGATCATTTCTTTTGTGAGTTAGTTCAGGAAAATCTATTAAATTGCTACACAGGACCACAACTTTTCCAAATGTAAATATGCTGATTATCTTGTCCTGTTCTTATATCCTAAGAATTTTTTCTTTTAATCTTCCACTGAAAATCAAGAAACTATATTCTCAAAATGACAGATTCAAATGTTGTAACAACGTGTTTATAATGCAGTATTTCTTTAAACTGTGTGCTGCTCCTGTTACTCCCTCCTCCTAACTGAAGGAATATATTTTTCTGTAATGAGGAAATTTTTTTACAGTAATTCAGGGCTCAGCAATTCTGTGTAATGCTCAGCAAATGGTGTCAATATCCTTCCTTGAGCCAAAAAACAAAAGGAGAGAAAGCAAGCAGACTTTTGAGGAAGGATTCAGCTTTTCATTCCAGGGCTCTTACTCAGAGCAATACACATTCCACAAGCCACCCTGTTCACGATAAGCACAGAACACACTCTGCTTTCTCGGGAACACATTTTCTAGTAATTTAAAGGTGAATATTTGGATTGATGAAATGAATCTCCAAAAAGTTCAGTAGAGTTTTGTTGATTTACATGAAGTAAATGAGGCCTCTTTCCTTCTTTGAGGCCTCTGTCAAGTCTGGTGTCAAAAAAAAACCCTAAACCAAACCAAGAGAGTTTCATGAATTTGTTTCAGAGCACTGATCCAGAGAGCTAAACAGCTGAATGCATGAGTGGAGATTATGGTGATGTGAAAAGGTGTAATCTAAAAAGATAATAGAAAGTAGATCAAATAATAAAGTCTAGTGACAAATACAGTGAACAAGCAGGACTTTTAAATCTGCAACTCAGTGCAGAAAAGTTCTTTCTCAAATATAGGTCAAATTTCAAGATGCTTCATGATAACATAGGAGGCACTCTGTGCCTGTATGCAATTCCTCACTTAGATAATGCAAAGGAAACAAAATGATCTAAACTCCCAAGGCACTTGACCCTCTGTGCATTTTTCTATGAACAAAATTATGTACAAAATATGGAGATATTATCAGAGCCTTGTGTATATCGTGATTCCATAGCAATGGAATTTTGTGAAGAATTGTGGTCTTCAGTCTTGCTTATGATTAGATAATATATTAAGGGAATGAGAAGGATTTTTTAAGTCCTCTGGGAAGTCTCTGGGGTGGGCATTATGCAGACATCTATTAAATGCCAGTCCCTTTCATAAATGGACACACACTACAGAATGGGAAACTGCACCAGAAGGTGTAAATCGCCATAGTAGTTGCAACAGCTGTGATTAAAAGAAAAAGAAACAAATCAAGAAACAAACAACCCCCTCCTTACCCCAGCCCCCCTGCCCCCAAAAATCCCCACAACAAACAAGGGGAGGTAGCTTATAAAGTGGATACATTTCTAGTCTGTATGAGTATTAAAATATCTTTGACAATGCCAGCTAAGTATCATCAGAACTATGCTTTTAGTGGGAGAAGGATGAGCTCCTGATCATCTGGAAGGGTTGGAAGGCAAATTTGAAAAGGAAAAATTCTATACTGAAATGGCACAATTAACCATCTCACTGCAGAGTAATTCTCTAACTCTATCTTCTAGTCATATTCAGCCCCCAAGCTCAGGATGCCCTCCCTACCATGACAGATGTGAAAGTCCCCTCTGCTCTTCTAGTTACCAGAATTTCCAGCTTTTGCCATTCAAATGTAACTGCCAATAGCTGAATATGAAAAGGTATAGAGAAAGCATAAAATTAATTTATAATGACTATGAAACTAAAGAGCTTCTTCAGACTGTTTGAGTTAATGCTCAAAATATTCTTTTAGAAACTCTTAATATAAATGAATATATATATTTCAAAATATAAATGAAACAGCTGTGAGATTTCTAATTTGCTATTCCAGAATGTTTCATATGATGCAGAGAAGTATTCAGGAGTCAAAGAACAAGTAGGGGATCCACTGGAGCCTGAGGGGAATCTAAACACTACTTAGAGCTTCTTGAGGCCATAGGGAGTTTTTCAAGCTATCTGTATTAAAGTTGATTCCTCAGTCCTAAACAATAGTGGCAACTTAAACTGTTTTTTCAACTCTTCGCTTTTGTTTTGTTTCCTTTGGGTGAAAGTGGGGAGAAAAAGGTCTTGAGATTCTGTATGAAAGCCTTGAGGCTCACAAAGTGCAATATCTTGTCATGGCAAACAGTCATTTAATAAAAATCTACTCACAGACTGTTGGCAGTCCTTTTAAAAGATAATTGGTCTGCTTGCACCTATTCTGTTAGAAGGCTTGTTTAGTAAGTCCCTGCTCTGCTGTTTAGAAACCTTGCTTTAGCTCTCATTTTGCCAGTATCATCTTTAAAAATGAAGAACAAATTCCTCTTATCTACGAGCTTATCTAATTGCTCATTTGAACAGCATCACTCTTGAGGTGCCTTAGCCAGATAGGCTCTTCATGAATGTAGAATGCAGTCTCCTGACCAGTCTAGCATCCCCTCTCGGAATGTGTTCTGTGCACCCAATCCAAATCAAATTAATTTTTTTTAATAATGGTGACCCCTTCCAGAGGACATTTTATTATTTCATATAAAATTATTTCAATATTTTCTAATCTCTGTTAAAATATCTTGTCTCTCAACTGAGCAACACATTTGTCTTTTTCATGTCTTCAGGTCAGTCATATCTCATAGCTGGGCCATCAACTTTACACACGGGTCTTTGTTCATGGACACCTCCAGCTGATAAAGTGCCAAATTAAATGAGAATTCTTATTAGGATTTTCATCACATTTATATTACTCCTGACTTAAAAATTGATCTTTCTCATATGATAATTCATTCCCTGTCCTTTTACAATATTTTGTCACTGTATTGAAAAATGCTTCCCACTGTTTCATGAACAGATTTCATTAACGTGTTCCTTGTCTTTGTGCCAAGGCCGTTCTTGAGAGTATTTTATAATGCTGAGTTCAGAAAACAGTCCTGGAGGATGTCTCTCTGTAATCTTCCTTGAACTCTCAGTGATAAACCCTTGTTCTCTGTCTCCCCCTTACTCTCCTTGCCAATCCCTCTTGCTGTTATCATAGCCATTTGCATTCACATATTCAGGTGATTCCTATGCTGTTTCACATCTTTCCCACTTTAATTTATGAACTCTATGAGAATACTTCACAGAAGTAATGATTAACTACATTTTCTTTCCCAAAAAAAAAAGCTGTCAAAACCAATGCCAGATGAATCTGTTATCTTTCATAAACTCAGACTGCATTTTGTCCTATTTTTTCCTACCTTGTACAGCATTTTCCTTAGGAACACGTTATCAAGCCCAGTATACTACTAAAGTTTACAAGTGCATCATCATGTTCTTTTTGTATTGTTAAACACAGAAGTTTGTTTCCTATACAGGATGTAAAAATAACCCCCATTTTCTTGTGTTTTCTTCAGCAGATATTAATTTCTGATGTGTTAGCATTGCACAGTGAATCATTTTTTAATTATTAAAGCCTCCTCCCCTGCCTTCCCCACCCCCCCCTTTTTTGTTTTTTGGCGATTCATACTTTGTTGCTATTTTATCTGATCTCCAAGGCAGATTTTTTTCCCCAGGATTTTGATTACTTCTAATATATTTTTTCAGGTAGCTGCTCATTGATTTACCATCAGATCTCTCCTCTAAGAGTGTTCTTTTCTTGGGATTGAAGTTACACAAGGTTTTTGCATCTCCTACTTACAAATCCTCCCAAACTTTCTCAACATTCAGGATTTCAAACCATTCAGTCCATTCTACTTCTCCAAATGGTTCTCTTTGTTTTATAAAATTTCTTCTTTTATCCAACACTGCTTTTTGATTATTTACAATATTTTAATTTATATTGATCTGATCGAACTCGTGATCTTCAACCCAAAATTATTTTATGTTACTGTTGCTCTTTAGCCAGTTGGAGCAAAGATAGTCCTAACTCAATAGCACTTTAGAGTAAATTCTCAAGCTTTTTCCTTCCCCGAGCTAAATGAAAAACATTACAACAGAAAAATAAGGTATTTCTTCTATTAGAACAGCAGTTCATGTGATGGCAACTCTCTTTACCAAGTCTCTAATTTGTAGTGTTAAAGAGACTGATGCTTTGAACACATAGTTTTTTCTCCACAATGAAAAAGTGTGTCTCATTTGTTTCTTTGAGACACATTTTACCTATTCCAGTGATGCCCACTTTATTCTTTAAGGTTGAAGCCCTACCCCTTGAATAATCCTGATAATTTCCAATGGGGCAAACTTAGGGCATGATATTCTGAGAAGATACAAGACAATCAGACCCTAAAAGAAAGGCAGTGAAAGCTACCAAGGGAGGTGAATTTTTGTTGTATTACAAAGGGGTGTGCTAGTAATTTTGGGAAGAAATTCAGGTTATAAAAAAAAGGATATCAGGAAAAAATATACTGAGACCAAAATACACTACAGCCCAGAGACATCTTCCAAAGGGAATCTTGGAAGCAGAAAAGCCTTGGAGTTTCAAAAGCAGATTTGACAAAGCAATAGAATAGGTCCTGCATTTTTAAGCTGGCTAGCAGAGATTTTTTCCATCTGTAGCTTCCATGTGTCTGTGTTCCCTACCTTCTCTTTCCCTGACATATGTTCTACTCCTCCTTAAATAAGGAAGTATCAGCACCCTTTATTGACTGTTCCTCAGTTTTCACTCGTAATTTAACCCCAGATTTAAAGTACTGCTGCCCTGCTTTGCATCTATTCTACTGACATAAATTCCGTGTATTTTTTGCTTTTGAGGTGCTGTTCCTGCCCGTGGCTCAGCAGAGGAGGGGAAGGAAAAAATGCTGCCTGCAGTTAACCAGTTCTGTGAATGAAAAAACTTACTTTTAATGCACAGCCTGCAACCTGGTAGGACTCAAAACAAGGTGTGTTTTATTAATTCTGTTTAATATCACACACTGAAGTTTGAGGCACCAGTGGCAGGTGATTGATTTTGTAGAACTAGTTCCCAGGTCTCTAATTTCTTTACTATCTTTCTTTGTACATTGTCAGATTTAGATGCAATCCCCCCTCAAACATCAGGCTGGAGTCACTCTTCATCTTCCAGGGTTAACTAATCCATCATTAGACAGACCCATGCAGATCCACATGAAATGTTTGCTTTTAAAGCCAAGCTTTCTTACATCAGGTTTTGACATTTTATTCACTTGGACAAGCTGATTAATGGTGTCAGCATTGTTCATTTGCTTTGCAATGCATACTGAGCAGATGTTATACTGGCTTGTTGCCCCACACTGAGCACGAAGAGGTAAATCCTGTGAGACCTTGCTTTTGTTAGCAGGTCACTTACCGAAAGGTCAAATAGTGTCCCTTAGTCTGTTTTATACATAAATATGATATTGATTAATTTTAGATATTTTGATTCAGTTCTTCTGGGGGGGGCTTTATATTAGAAGTACAGGGCCAAAACCTGACATGTCAGACTAGGAGAAATGTCTGTTGACTGTGAGGGTATTTTTTGTTGCGAGGGTTTCCAGGTTGAACCAGCTGTGAGTTGCTCTCATTAGAGCTTGCATTTTTTCTCTCAGGAAGTGTGCAGGCAAGGGCTGTAGGGAGAGGTAATGTCTTTTCATCAAGCCAATGGGATGTAAAAAAAGAATGTTTTAGGCACACAGATCCCTCTTTAGGTATGAAATGGAAACCACAAACTTCACGCTCAATGCGGAGTGAGAAGGGGACTTCAGAAATTAACCCACTGAAGTAGGACTACAGCTGATAGAAGAGAATCAAGTGCACTGATATAAATTTCAGAAACAGGACTTTGTCACAAATTTTGAGTAAGGTGTCCCAAAGCTCAGGAAGTATTCAGAACTAGAGTTTTTGGGCTCTTGTCACATAATTTACAAAATGGAGGCTGTAAACCTACATTATCTGTTGTCCTGGGACAAAGATTTTGAATATTCTACTCTCACAGATAGAAATAGAATTATTACCTTTCTACCTTCTGAAAGTCCAATGGAATTATTAATTTTATTAAATTTACAAATGTATTCATTTTATATGTACTTATGTACAATTGTCAATATATCAGTTTGTTAATCCCCGTGTGGGGTGTTTGTTGCTTTTTTCCACCCTGAATTCTTTCTCCATTCTAGCCGGAAAGAAGACAGAAAATTAAGAACATGCACATTATTCCCATACAGGTAAAACTTAATATATTTCAGTGGATTCAGACTATGAATATTCTATCAGGTCTTATAGCCATCTCTAAGGTTTAAGGCCTGGATCTCAACTGAATCTCTATTAATACCCAGTGTTAAACCTTAAAAAGAGATTTTATAAAATAATTGTTAGTATTTGTAATATTTAAATACCAGAAGTATTATATTATCATTTTTATGTAAGCTACTTCAGTTAGAATGGCACAATTATATTGACACAATTCTGCTGGTCTGGAAAACCTCCTCCTTTATAACTGTCCTTGTCCCACAAGTTCTTAGGATCTTGGTTATTTAGCTTAAGCTGAAGAGAATGGATTCAGCTCTGGAGGTCCACAGTTCACTGTCTGCTTTTGAAGGGTATGACTAATATTTAATTCAATATTTCATTCACATATCTAAAAAGATAAACATAAAATGACAAAGACATATAAATATAACTAGACTATAGTCTGTATTAAGTATATTTTCCTGATAATTACATATAGATTATTTATATTTCTTTCCCTAAGCATAGATACCCTAGCTACTTGCATGTTATTAAAATAAGTCTTTCTCTGTCTTAATAACCAGTATGTTGTAAGCCTGTTCCTTTAAACTATTGAGAGTTTATATGCACTAGAAATGACAAGGCTTTTACTTACTGAACACATTTAGTATCCTGTGTATCTTTCCCTGTGTAAGCTGAGTCTCAGTTGTGACATAAAGGGGTTTCTAACTGAATTCATTGCCTTGTAGTTGACTGCACCCTTCCCCTTGAATAAGAATTTGTAAGCAAGAAAGCTACTGAAAGGTCAATGAATAGAGAGAAAAAGTCCCCTGAACAGAAAGTCAACTGTCCCTTCTGCCACTTCAACTTACTGACTTCTTTGCTGTCTCCATGCATTCATTTGCATAACAGAGGTGATCATCTGGCCTTTATTTCAGTGAATTGAATGTAAATCACTACTGAAACATAAAATACATCCAGGAGAACACTCTGCACACTGGCATAAAAATTAAGGGGCTAGTGCTGCCTAGGTGATGAAAGAAAAACATCAGAGTACTGATTGATTCTCATTGTTCCAACCTGCATGAGAGGCTTCAAGGAGGTTTTCATGGTCTTGGTGAAAGAAGCGCTTCTTTTAGTTCACCTCCTTTCTCCCATTGCTGTAAAATTGTTTAAGAGACAGGACCTCATACCTCAGTATATAACTTGCCACCAAAGCCATGCCCACTTCTGACACCCTCTTGGACTGGACTCCCAACAGGAAGATTTCTGCTTACACTGAGATATAATCGTGTACTTAATGGCCACCAAACCTAATGAAAAGACCCTCCTGATCTGCAACATCTCACTGATCCATTCCACTTAAAATATATTTCCAGTTTCTCTGGAAAGAAACTGTTTTCCTTCTCTGGAAGCAGCTGCAGGATTTATCCCTAATATTTAGAAATAAACTGAAAAGTACAGACTATGCTCCTGCTCAACCTTTTTGACAAGGATTCCCTACCTTTCATTTTTGCTAGAGCAGGCTAGTCTGCCCTGCCTCCACTCTCACTTAAGAAAACTACTGGACATACACACTCATTCCAGTGCTCCCCTGGAAAATGGCACACATCTGTGTTGCTGTGCCTCATATCAGTAAGCCTATCAGTTACTGCTCTGACCTTCTAATGTTCAATATGGTAATTCTTTCCCTTTAAGTTTGCCCATAAGACACGATTTAGTGAACCTTTTCCTTCCCATCTGCTGCAACTGGTCCAAATTCTTCACGAGTCTCTCCAAATCAGTTTTCACTAACATTTGTATAACTCATATCTCATTCACAGGACAGAATGGCACTACTAAGATTGCAATCTCATCCAGCAGCTCACATCTTTCTCATGAAGTCTTGTCTGAGGAATACTGGGACACGTGTCAGCAGAGAAGCTGTGGTGTTGCACTTTTATTAAGAGTGTGTGTCATTTGTGCCTTATATATCTGAAAGTGGAAAGGGGTTAGGGAACTGAGTATTGCCAGTCACAAAGTTAAACTGCTAGGGCTGAAAATGCTGTTTTAAGAAAATGTGGGGTCAGGGCATGCGATTCTTTCTTCTATTTTTTATCAAACCTTCTGGTTGATTTGGGCCATCTTTTAAAATTATCTCCACAACCAAAAGGGCCAGGAACTTACTCTTTTGTACCATCTTTTACATCTTTTATGTCTCTCTTTTTTTTTTTTTAAATTTGTATTTTGATTCTTGAAAACTCTTGCACAAAGCTTGGATTTCATATAGAACAGCCCTATTTCTTCTTTAAATTTGATCATATGCTCTCATTTTCATGTATGTCTTTATTACTAAAGTGTAATATTTCTTTTCAATCTTTTAATATTTTCAGGCTTCCTTCCATTTAAAATTATAATTCTCTGCTATGTCAGTTAAATGCTACAACAATTTTCTTGAGTACTTTTTACCTTCAGTTCTAGCTCTGAATTTCATCAGTGCCAGTTAGGGCTGTCCATGAGCAGCACATTACTTAAATCTGTACAAAAGATATCCAGCTTTTTATTGTTAATCTGGTATTTCTACAATATATTTCCACATTTCAGTTCTTCTTTTTTCACTTCAATTCATTTTACTCATCCCTGAACTAATGTGGCTGCAGCTCAACTCAGCTAAGTTTGTTTTGGTGGGACTACAATCAATCAGGAAAAAAAAATCAGGCTTGTTTCCAATTTCTTTATCTGGAGGAGAAAGATGGTATCAGCATGTTCATACCCTGATTAACAATTTTAAGAATGGACAAAGTATAAACTCTTGAAATAAATGAATTTATTTGCTAAGGAAATTACCAATCTCATCTGCATCTATTTCGGAAACAGAAAATTCGCTTGAAGTTCTTCCTTTTGGATCTTAGATCAATCCAGACATTGTCTTTACAGGTCCCAGGTTTTAACATCATAATCTCACCTCAAGGTTCTGTTTGCATCCGAGGCTCCCCTGTAGACAGCATTAGATACAAATACGTCACAACTTAACATTACATTGTTCTCTGACATTGATGCATGGACGTAGTATTTTTCTTGGATACAGAGGTCTGAAACATGTGACACTTAATTCATCTCTTTCACCTTTGAAAGGACAAAAGAAAAGGTGCTCTTAAATATTTTCCTAATTTCATTAATGTGATCTGTTCTCCACAAGCATTTAAAACATCAGTAAAGAGCTTCATCTAAAATTTTTCAAGTTACCACTGGTCAATTAGATTGGAAGCAGAAATCAGTGTAAATCAATTTCTGATTCAACCTGGTACAGTGACTAAAGTAATTCAGAGGCAAGAACAAATAAGGATGCAGGCAGAGAAGATGTCTAGAATATTATAGGCAAGATACAGAATTTGGAGGAGATGCACACGTCATGGAAGGTCGTTTCAACTTGGCCTTTGCAAAAAAGAATAAAAGCTAAAAGAAAAAACTAAAATCCTGACAAAAATGCAAAATATTGAAGAGAAGGCAAAGAACAGTACATTAACCATAAAACAGAGATAAACTGTATGGAAATAATTGAAGCAGCAGATTCATGATTCCTGATGCAGCAAAATAGATACAGACTTAAGTTTCTATTCCAACAGAAGCTAAAGCCATGATTAAAATTTTGCCTGTGTTTACATGCTTAATTAATCCTATCGTAGTCATAGACTCCTCCTTCAGCTTTCACTGAGCTGTAGGATACACTGCATCCTGGGAATTTAGATTGCTCAATACTTCAAAACACTGCTTTTATTTAAGTGTACCAAGCCCACAGTTACAAGACGCAATTTGTCTTTAATGTTTTTCTAAATGTTTTTAGTTGAAGGATCTTAGTAGTACTGGCATTGATCCAATAAACATGAACTTGTTCAAGGGTAGAGGACAGTACATGAGATCCTCCCTAGTATTTTCCTTCTCTATTTTACCCTGTTTAAATAAGCAAAAATAGCTTAATTTTTTTCCCCCAGCATCTGTGAATTGTTTCACATATATGATGCCGTCAAAACGTAAAAGAAAATTGCTCTGGGAATTTATGCTACCATTTCCCCCTGATAATGACTTTATGCTCAGTAAAATTAACAGATTTTCTTATCGAAATAACCTGGAAATAAATGATAAGTGTTTATTCTCTTTTAAAAACAGAAACCACTCAGCAACCAAATAACTGTGGAGTGTCAAATAAATGTGTTTTATGTACAGTCATGAGGCTCCTATCTGAAGTGAATTAAAAATTTATCTTAGGTCAATATATCATGGTGGTTTTGTAAATGTGTTTCTAAGGACAAGACTAATTACATCCATTGAAGTGAATAATATACAATCAATACCTATTTTCCTTTCTAGAATAATGAATTAAAATCTATCTGCAACCAGGCCTTTGTTGTTATTCTTTAAAAAAAAATCAGCATAATAAGCAATTAAAACTGGAACAAAGAAAACATGAAAACAAAGAGAGGAGGAGTAGAAGGATTTTTACTGAAAACTGTAACAAAAACCAGAATTCCCAAATGAGATGAAAAAGAGTAGCCAAGAGCAACAAAAGATAGATCTTAAGGTCTAGCTCCTGCAGTCTTTTAGTACTGCACATTTAGCTCATGCCACAAAGCAAACTGCAGGATTCTGGGAGTTTGCAAGATCAGGAACCAACCATTCAGCTTGGTTGTAGGTTAGTAGTAACAACAGTTACTAAAATAACATTTGAAACACCATGTAAACTCCTGAAGTTCCAGAGATGTTTCCATTCTCTAGAACTAACGATAGCTTAAATTACTCACCATTTTTCATGTATTTTTTTTAGATATTTAATTTAAAATACCATGAAACCATTTATTAAAAGGTGTTTTCCAAGAAGCAGAAGGAAGAACTATAACGTTTTCAATAACAATTTCTGTTTAATTAAAATACTTTTAATAATTAAAAATAATAAGAAAAGGGTGGGGTTTTGTTCCAGTGTTGTTGTAGCTGTTATATTATAAAGCTGTATTTCAGTGAATAATCCCTTTAAATACTCTGAAGCCTGGACAGATCTAGAGATGGCATATTTTTTCCATGGCATATTTTAAACACACCTCCTGACCTGGATTCAGTTATTCATGGGCAGGACACTGGATCTATCTATTCTCAGGTAAAACAGCTACCTACCCAAAGGAGTTAAAGATTTCCTTTAATATTAAATGATCCTTTTAGAGTGGCATCATTATATGTATTATAGTGAAGAAGTCTGCATGTTCGGTATATCTGCTGGGTAGTTCACTGAGTCCAGGAGCATTTAAACCAACACAGCTTCACAAGAACAGAGGAGGAACTAAAACAGAGCAGATAACCTTATTCGGGTCCCTCATTCTCGAATTAACTTTATGCATAATAAAGTCCATGTTACTGCTAGAAAACATTTTGGCTAAAGAAAATTCTGCAGTTAGTTTAGTTTCGAGTATTATGTGCTTAACATTATTTGCATACCTTAGCATGACATCTGAGCAAATTGCAAGACCGAACCTACTGGACATTTTGGAAAGCACTCCACAAAGTTAATGTGCCATAGTGAGGCATTTGGCTCTTGTTTTCCTGGTGTTAAGAACTCTTAATTTATCAGTGAAATTTGACTATACTGCAACTGTAGCTGTAATCTAAACAACCCTAACAATATGCTCATTAAGCAGATAGCTAGTAGATAGATTCTTTTGTCTGGAATTCCACCATAAGCAGTGAAATTGGTTTTCTAGAAAAAGAGGTATAATTATCTAATAATTCAGTGAATCACAGAGAGAAACTGTGAACTTGAATATAGATCTGGATTTACTCACAAGTGAATATGTGGTAACAGTGCTAGTAATAACCTTCAGGTGTCTGCTGACATCAAAAAGGAGACATATGTCCCTAAGATGCACATACAGCACTTGTATTAGCTGGCTGGGTGAGCCTTTGAATTCTATCACAGAAAAAATCTAGACCATGTGTTACATATCAAGATTCAAGGGATAAGAAAATGGAGGTGCTAGCAAAGATCTGATGTGTTAATACCATGAAGGAAGTCAATAATTTGTCTCCTTTAAATGCATTATTCCTTTTCTTCAAGTTCAGAAGAATCAACCTTTTCAGATTAAGTTCTTATTTCAATTAGAGAACATGGAAAAGTAACTACAGAAACTGGAAAGCTGAAATCTCTTTTGCTCATTTAGAACATCACCTGGAACTACAGGACTTTTCTCCATAGTACATTACCTATTGCCTTAGTCCTATAGTCATAACTCAGGTTGGAACATGGACCTTCAGGGGTTATCTGGTGCAACTGCTTCCTCAAACAGGTCTAATCAGATCAAGTTGACCAGGGCCATGGCCAGGGGAGTCCTGAACATCTCCAGATATGGAGATTCCACAACTGCTTTGAGCAACCTAGTCCCGTGTTTGACCACTCTCATGGTATTTTTCCCCCTTTTATCTAGAATATGGAATTTACCATGTTGCAACTTGAGTCTGTCGGCTGTCATCGTGCACTCTGAGAAGAGGCTAGTTCCATCTTCCAGTCCTGTCTTGCAATCAGGAAGCTGTAAGCAGCAACAAGGTCTCCTTTCAGCATTCTCTTCTCCAAGATGAAAATATCCAGCTGTCTCAGCATCTTCATGTGCATCATGTTCTCCAACCCCTGGCTGTTTTGGAGGCCTTTTGATTGACTCTGTCCCATGTGTCAATATTGTTCTGTACTGGAGGGAGCCCAGAACTGGTCACAGTACTCAGATGAAGTCTTATGAAAAAGATCACTTCCCTGGCCCTCTTGTTAATATAGCTCAAGATGCTGTTGGTTGCTGCAAGGACACACTGCTGACTTATAGTTAAATTGTCCACTAGGACATGCAGGTTTTATTGTGCAGAGTTGCTTCCAAACAGCTCCCAGCCTGGACTGTCAAATGGGGCTATTCCTTCCCAGATGCAAGACCTTGGGATTGCTCTTGTGGAGCTCCCTCTGAATAGCAGCCCTGCCCTCCAGCTGAATTCAGATTTCGAAATGTAATAAAAGAATGTAAAAAGCTAGAGAGCTGTGGTGGGAAAGAAGCCCAATGCTCAGAAGCTTCTCAAGGGAAAATGAGAGAACCAGATGGAGATGATAGTTTCAGTTACCTCTAGAAGCTACTCACAATGGGAAGGAAACATTACAGAAATGCTTAGTTGGCTAAACATTCGCCTATCAGCAGTAAGAATTTGGTTTGGTCTTCTGTCATTATCTTGAAAAAGAGTATTTGTGCTGATTTCTTAATATGCATTGGCAACTTGCCTTATGAGATTGGTATCATATGTTGTTGTATTTGTATTTGCTTCCCACATCATTTTAATTCTGTATCTGTTTTGATTTGATGACAGGGACAGTTCTAAGTCACAAACTAAAATGGAGTCTTTATTACACAGTTCTGTTTCCCCCTGAGGAGATGCCTGGGAACTCTCACAGACCAAAATGTGCAGTACTCTGCCTCTGGTGTACCTAAACTCATCTTGTGCTGAAATCTTCTGAAAAGAAAGACAATTCTAAAAGCCAGGGTGACCATCGGGATTTATATAATTCTTCAGATTGTTTTGTTGCATGAAATCCATGTATTATGACAAGTCTTCCAAGCAGTTGCATTGCTCATTCTTTGGCTCTGTAGATTCTGTGAATCTTTAAGGCTTTTAGGGTGTATAACCTCTAATAGTTCATCACTGCCTTTGTCAGGATGCTGTTCCCTGGGCAAAATATGCAACCTAGGGCTCCACAAAAACCATTTGTGATCAAAGAATGTGGCTTTGGAACAAATTTCCAAGATAGATGAAGCAAATTCGGCCTCTGGCTGCTCTTAGGAATTCTGCAAGTTTTCATACCCCATTTAAAAATCAACCCTCTCACAGATTCAGATACTCTTTTTTTACATGAAAAAATCAAAACATTTGGAATACACAAATCAAGCCAACAAAACACCTTCACAACAGAACACAGCACAGGAGGAAACCTCTATCAGGTTCACCAGAGGCTGTTATTGAGTTATGTGTAGGATGTTCAGAGGTTCCTGTTAATGCACAGCACTACTAAGCCACAAATTATTCAAGGAGTGATTTTTCCAGTACACAACAAAGACCACTAATGATCAGTGATCTTAGGAATGTGCTCGCTGTAGTACAGAAAGGATGTTATTGTAGTGATATAACTCCTTCACGTGACCTATGGCATGAACTTCTGTTTGGTGAATGGAAGACAAAGGGACACAAACTATTTTCAATTCATCTTCCATTATGTGTTGCACAATGTTACATCTTACAAGCTGACTTAAACCAGCCTCATCTGTGATATCCTTCCATTGACTGCTTTCACTGGGGTCTCTTCCCGTATCACTAAAAAGGTTTCAAAACGTGAAAATATGAAATGTTCTAAAATCCTTATGTTTATCACTCCCTTAATATATGAGAATCCACCTTTTGGCAGCTATGGCACAAGTAAAAAATTCTGGATTGGCACAAACACAAACCATCCTCAAATGGCTTTTCTGACATTTTGGTGGAGCCAGCACTAGACTACCCTGGCCAGAAAAGCAGTGTCAGTGTCGTAGAGCTGTTTGAGAGAAGTGAGGAACGATTCCTTCCTTAAGACACTTTTTACAGTGGAACCTCTGCAACTGGATGCCACCGAGGGTTGAATTGCAACAGCGCTTCCACAGCAGAAAGGATGAGGCATGGGGCCTGTAATGGCTGAAAGGCTGATCTTTGAAACCTGTGGAGTCCAAAGTTCCTTCTCCTTTGTGGTGAGACAGAGAGTGGTCAGTGAAGTGCTGAGCATGTTTCAATCATGGAGCTGAAAGAAATGTTAAATGATATCTGTGTAGGTGTGGCTCCCACCCTTATTCTTTGCCCTCTGACCTCGCTGCTGGGAGGAATCTCGGCTGTGACTGCAGCTGTGGAACGTGGACATGGCAACATTTCATCAGCATCTGAAAACAACATTCTTTTCATCTACCACTGAAACCCATGTAACAAGGTGCTCCATTGCATGATGATGGTGGTATTACAAGGGTGACTCCTTGATCCTGCCACTGCTTAGGGTGCTTTTTTTTTCCTCCCAAACATGCTTGACAACATAGGGGTACTAATTCAGTACAATCTGTGCAAATTTGCTCTTTCACCTTCTTCTTGTGACTGTAAGACTTGAAAGTTACCTTTTTTGTTTGTTTCTTTAAGTGTTTATTCCCCATGGTTGAATTCAGCCTCCTAAGGCAAGGCTGAATACACATGGTATGTGTTCAAAAGCAGGACTGAAACGGCAGTCGCTTGGGAACTCGTAGCCAAGCCGAATTCACATTTGCGTGTGGAGATCTGTGACACCAGATTATCCTCTTCTCTTAACAGCAATACGCGTGTTTCCAAGGAGTTTTGTTTGGTTTTTTTTTCCCAGCGATTTTGCCTCACTTAATCTCTACTTTGGGAGAAAAAGCGGAGTACTGTCTGCCAACTCGTAAAGGAGGACGGAGGCGGAACGAGGCGGGAATTTCGGCGCTGACTCCCAGGCGGTTCGGGGCTGTGAGCGCCGCGCGGGCCGCCCCGGAGGGCGCGGCTCGGGGCCCTCTCGCTCGGCGGGGCCGCGGGCGGAGGCGCCGCCGGTGCCCGGGGCT
>JAYRBT010000112.1:0-12295 GCA_036023395.1 Myiotriccus ornatus
TCCCCACAATCCCCGCCCTCTCTTCCCCCCCTCCCCATTCACACCAAACAAGCCATTTAAATCCGGCCAATGGGAGCGCGCCGGGCCGGCAGCGCCGCACGCCATTGGCCAGCGCCAGTGAGGGGGCGGGGCCTGGCCGTTCCCAGCCCCGCTCATTGAGAGAAGGCGGCTGTTCCGGCCACGGGACGCGCTCCCCACGCGTGGGACTGTCCCGACGTCCCCTCCCCACCGTCCAGGGCCCCGTGGAGAGGCTGGTTGTGCGTGGGGGCGCTCCCTTGGATTGGGAATGCTTCTGTCTGGAGTGAATGCGGGGGGTGCTGTGCCTCCTTCTGTGTGTGTGTGACTCCCGCGAGTGGCCCGTGACAGCTCCTTCCCACGAGCCCTGCCGGGCGAGGGGATGATGCCGCTCCAGAGCACCGGGTCCCCCGTAAAGCCCCCCACCCCTATGGCTCCCTGTTCTCCAGTCTCTCCCTGCAAAGGGGTCGTCACCCCCTCCCCGTCACCGGGAAGCTGCCACTTGCGTGACCACGATGACCCCACCCCGAGGGGCTTGGCCGGACCCTCCCCTGAGCACCCGAACCCCCAGGGGCAAGGCTGGACCCCCACCCTGGGCGACCCCCGGGACCTGGACCCTGTTTTCATGGGTGGTGGACACCCAATGGAGTCCACAGCCACGTCCTTCCCCCCACCCCAAAACAGCCTGGCCTGGCACAAAGGTGGGAGCAGGTGGGCTGTGCCCCCCCCCGCGCTAAGACCCCTTTGATGGGGGGATCTTTGCCAGGGCACAGCTTTGCCCTTCCCACCCTCAGAGAGAGACGTGGGCTCTGCGTGACTCCCCCCGAGCGGGGGAGACTCAGGGGGGGCTCAACCCTCAGCCCCACCCACCCACTCACCCCCCACTCCAAGAAACGGGGACCACCCCCCGCCCCGGGGCACCCCCAGCGCATCCTCACCCCAAATGCCCCGGCTGCGGGTTGAGGGCCGGGGAAGCGGCTGGGACCCCCGGGGCGGGTGCAGAGGGTGGGACCCCGCGGGGCGGGGATCCCCCCCCCTTCATTCCTCGGCAGGATCGTGGGGAGGAAGCCGGGGGGCGTCTGTGTGTCCCCCCCCCTGCCAGACAATGGCCCCGGAGGGGCGCCGGGAGCGCGGAGCGCAGACAATGGGCGGGCGCGGGGGAGCGGCCGGGAGCGGGGGGGGGCTCCGGGAGCTGCGGGGCTGGAGGGGGGGGCGCTCCGCTGGGGATCGGGGTTTCCTCCGCCTCCTCCTCCTCCTCTTCCTCCTCCTCCTCCGCCGCCGCCGCCGCCGCCGCAGGAGCCCCGGGATTTCGGTGCGGGGGGGACGCGCACAAAGGTGCGGCGGCGATGGTGAGTGCGGGGGGCACCGGGGCGGGGGGGACACCGAGGGGTACCCCTACGTGCGGGGCGGAGTGGGGGGAGCGGGGCCGGGCTCGGGGCCGGGCTCGGCGCGTCCCTGCGGGAAGGGCCCCGGGAGCCGGGGACTTTCCTGGCCCGGCGGCTGCTCGGCGAGCCCCGCGCCCGGGCTGGAGCCCCGGGGGTCGTGCCGGGACGGGGGGCACTGATGGGTGCCCGGGCGCTCCCCGCTCCCGGGGAGCGTCCCCGGTGGGCGATGGCGGAGGGAACCGGGACCCCCCCTCCCGTACACCCCCGGGACCCGCCGGCTGCCCGGGGCGCGATGCCACGGTACCCACCCGGTGGCCTCCGAGCCCTTTGTGCCCTGCACGGCTGACTTTGTGCCCCCACTGCCCGTCACCCCTGCGCGGGGGCACCTGCGGGGTGTCCCCTCCGTGTCCCCCCCGCGCCACCTGCCCGGTGCCAGGGCGGGGTGGCAGCGCCCGAGGATGGCGAGGGGAGAAGCGCCGCTGCTCCTGCCAGGGCTGGGGGTCTCTCGGGGCAGGGTCTGCTCGCTCTGCCCCCCACCCCCGGCTCTGCCAGCGCCCCCACCTGCTCCCGGCACAGACCCGGCCGGATCCTGAGCCGGTTTATCTTGGTCCCGTCCTGGCAGAGCCCGGAGCCAACAGGGAGTTCCCTTCTCCTCCACACCACGTAGGGCCCTGCCACTCTGTCTGGGGCTTTATTTTTTTCCGTGGGAGACGGCGTAGAGGCTCTTTTTTGCCCCCCGGGCCTCGGTGTAATAACCCGGGTGGAGGTTAAAAAAAAAAAAAAAAAAAAATAAATAAAGGAGAATTAAATATTATCTTCACGGAGCCTCTGGGGACGGCTGGTGCTTAATCACAGCAATTTGGGATTGTGCTGGGACCGAGCTGAGCTCCGAGGCAGCCTAAGTCAGATGTGATCCCTGGGTTTCTCCCGTGTATTCACAGTGTCTTTGTGCTGGGGGGGGAAGCTCAGGATGAGACCGGATGATTTAATTAGCAGACGAGCCGCTGATGTCTCCTTGCCTGGCTGGTGGACCGTGGGGTGGCTGGTTTAGGGGCGAGGGTCACCGTGTCCCACGGGCAGCCCCCATTGTGGGAACGGGGCTGGGGGCACCCCCCGTGCTCCGTCTGGGCTCCCTTCAGCCTTTGGAATGATCCAATGTGGTTCCTTGTTTTCACCAGCTCGCAGACAATGGGGCCAGAGGGGGGCTGGGAAGGGGGGGAGCCCATCTCCCGGCGTCTGGGCAGCGCTGGAGCAGCCCCAGGTCTCGGGGCTGGCTTGATTTTAGATTTCAGTGGTGTTTTTTACCGAGGGCTGGAGCGGGTGGCAGATGCTTTATGGCTTTATTGTCCGGCCGGGGATCCTTGGGAAGGGGCCTCAGAGGAAAGCAGGAACCATCCCTGCCCTTCCCTGGCTGTTCCCGGAGCCAAAGCCGGACCCCACCGAGGAATTTCAGCCCTGGCACCTCCAAGAGTGCTGGTGGTTGTGGGTGAACACTCAGTCCCCTTGCTCCTTGATCCCGGATAGATCCCGTCTCTGCTGCTTTTCCAGGATCCAAGACACGGATAAATCCTGCTGCCTGGCAGGATTTAGGAGGGTTATCGGGCACCTGGAGCTGATGGAGCAGAGCTGTGATGGATCTAAAAGCACGGCCCCTTGGTGCTCTGGGGGTCCTTTTGGGGTAGGAATGGGCCTTTTGGGATGTCACTCAGAGACAGAGTTTGGGAGGCTGCTCTTGGCGAATGGGTTGAATTCCAAGGCCATGGATTTCCAGGAGCACAACCCCTGGTGCCTCCTCGGCTCATCCTGCCTGAGCATCCCGTGGTGCCACTTGGGACTCCTCCCTGTGCATCCTGGCGTGGTCCAAAAGGTTTGTCCCTTCGTGCCAGCGTCCCCCCTGGAAGTGCCACTCGGTGTGGTGGGAGCAGGATCAAGGGACAAGGGGTGGTGGGATTTGGATCCCGGGGAAACGCTGCTCCATGGAGACCCCCCTGAGAGCTTGGGATGAGGTGGATGGAGGATTCAGGGATGTGGGGTGTGGGCTGAGCCCTCTGCCAGGCGTGGAGCCCTGGGAAGGGAGGCGAGGATCAGGTGGGATCGGTGTAGGATCCTTCAGTGCACACCATGCCCTGTAAACACCCTTTCCCCCTTTTTATCCCGCCCCGTTCCCAAGCAGATCCTTTCCTTTTGTCCCTTTCCTCTCTCCCTGTGGTCGCAGGGATTTCACCTGTGCAGGGGCAGGAGGTGCATCCCCCAGCGCTCCCGGACACGCCGCGGGATCCAAACGCCGGGAGCGAGGCCGGGCTTTGTCCCGCCGTGGGAATTCCCGGCCGGAGGAGCCGCGGTGGGGGCCGGAGCGCTCCGGGGATTGGTCCCTTCCTGGGGATATTGTAACAATCCCGAGTGACCCTAATTAAAGGTGGCACTTTGGAAGGGATATTAAACCTGCTGCCTCCAAGCTGACGCTGAGCAAGTGGAGAAGCAGAATGAGACCCCCGGAGAGGGAAGAGGGGGGGCTTGGATTGAACCACTCGGGCTTCCCATGGGCCTTTCCCGCGTCCCTCTGAAGCGCCAACAGACCAAAATGCTGGAAGTTTGTGGATTCCTCCTTTTCCAGGGGCAGGAAGGGCTGTCCCAGCCCAGTGTTGGAGGGACTCAGGCATGGGAAGCAGCCTTGGGGTTGAGGGACCTGCCATGAGCTCCCGGGGAAGCTTCAGCTGCCAGGGGTGGATACGGCCAAGGAAAAGGAAGGAAAACTGGGGTTTGTGCTTCTGGAGGGGTGAGTGAGAGGGGAGGGAAGTGATTTGCCTTGGAGGCCTCTCCCTGATTCCTTGTTGGGTGCTTGGGGGCTTGGATAGACGTGGCAGGGGGGGGGAAATCTGTTTTGACCCCACAGCTCCTTCCTGAGGAGCCCATCTGCCCCCTCAGCCAGGCAGGAGCTCCCACGGGGCTTTTCCTCGCCAGTCCCAGAATCCCTGAGGTTGCAAAAGGCCTCCAGGGTCACCAGGTCACCACCAGGACCCTCAGTTGAAACTCCTGCCCCACCACGGGGACCCCGGGGGGGTCGTCCCGGGCACCCCTGAGGAGCGATGGCCGTGGCGGTGATGCCAAAACCAGCCTGGGAACGGGAGCACCTCCCAGGCCAGGGGCTGCTGAGAGGGGACAAGCAGCACAATTTGCTTGCTTGGCTACACCAGCACGCCCTGTTGCCTCCACACAATGGGCACCTTCCCCCGGGAAGCTCCCGAGGACTCGGCGGGGGGACGGAGCTGTGGCTGCTTCCCAGACCTTGGGGACGTTGGGGACACCGGGAGGGGGGTGCCCCGAAGAGCAGGAGGTGGGTGGAACCTCAGGAAACTTGGTGGTTTTTCTTCTTGGAAAAGGTTGTCAGGCATTGGAAGGGAAGAAGGGACAGGAGGAGAGGGAATGGCCTCCAGCTGTGCCCGGGGAGGGTCAGGTTGGCCACGAGGAGGAATTTGTTGCTGGAAAGGGTGGTCAGGACTTGGCAGGGGCTGCCCAGGGAGGTTTGGAGTCCCCACCCCTGGAGGTGCCCAAGGAAGGACTGGATGTGACACTGAGCGCTCTGGGCTGGTGACAAGGTGGGGACGGGGCACAGGGTGGACTGGACTGGATGGTCTCGGAGGGCTTTTCCAACCTCAGGGATTCTGGGATTCTGTCTAGGAGGAGAACACCTGTCCAGATGTGTTTAGTGAATTGTCCTGGAGTTGCAGATGCTGGGAAAAGAGCACCGGGGGTGTAAATGGCAGCGGGCACTCCCTGCTGCGTTCCCAAACCCTCTTGGCCAGGAGAATTGCTCAGCCACCGGATTCTCCCTCTGCCCTTTGCTCCAAGAGGAGCCTTTTTCTTCGGGAAGCCTCATGTCCAGCTCTCAGTGCCGAGGGAAAACAAGGTCCTGCTGCCTCGCCAGGGATGGCAGGAGAGGATTTCCCTCAGGATTCGCCCTGGAGCCGTTCGAAAATCAGCTTTTTCATCTCCAAACGCTTGGATCTATTTATTTTTTTAATTTTTTTTTTCCTTTGGGAGCATTTGAATACAAAAGCTGGTTGGTGTTTGAGGTTCAGGACTCCAAAGGCAGCGGAGAGACGGCGGCAGCGGCTTTTCCGAGCGCCCCCGAGCCCCGGCTCCGCGTGCTTTGAACCAGCCCCATCCCGAGAAACCATCCAGTCCGGACTTGAAGATGTCAGGAGATGGAAAAAAATCCTCTCCTCCCCCTGGGGAGAGCTCGTTCTGACGGTTCATAATCGCCTCGGCATTAAAAATGGGAGTTTTCCTCCTCGTTTGCATCTGGCTCCGGCTCCCGGCCCTCGGCGCTCCCTCGCCGGCTCCGTGGGCTCGGGAAGGTGAAGCTGCTTCTCCTGGAGACGAGGAATCCATTCCCAACCTCTCCATCTGAGTGCCCCGTGCTGCTGAACCGGCTTTTCCCCTGCTCTGCCGGGCAAACCGTCTTTTTTAACCCCGGCTGGAGCAGCCGGGAGGGAGGACGAGGGAGCTGCTGCTTGCAGGGACAGGACGGCTGCTTGAATTCCAAATTGTCCTTGGAAAACTGCTGGGATGGGGGGTGATTGCCCCTGCAACCCTCTGGGGAGGAGGTTGGGCCGTTTTGGTGCAGGAAGGACAGAGGGTCCTCGCTGTCTGGAGCTGAGCCTTGGTCTGGGTGTGGAAATCCACGGATCACGCTGGAGAAAACCATCCCACACCACTGGGAAAACTCAGGGAAAGCCCCTCAAAGCCTCTCCCTGCAGCGTGGGGCACATCACCAGCTTGGGAAGGATGGGCCAGGCTCTCCCAGCTCCTCACTTGCTCCCTGTGGGAATCAGTGCCTGGATCTCCCTTGGAATGGATCAACATCCATCCCCTCACCGCTGGATTTGCCTCGGGGTCCTGGACAGCGCCAGGGTCCCCACGCCAGCCCCACAGCCAGGGGGGACCCCTGGATTGGAGGGGGGAATTCCGGTGTGGTTGAAACGTGGGACTGTGTTGGCCGAGGGGTGTTAAATCCCTGGGCCTTTGGGATATCTGGAAAATCCCGGAGTTCATTTGGCTGCTCGCTCAGGGTGGCACTGCCAGGGTTGCCCTGAGGTCCCCCCACCAGCAGCACATCCACAGGGACCCCTGGGTGACACGGGGCTGCTGCCCACGGGATTGTGGTGCCTGAGGGGCCTTAAATCCGTGGGACACCGGGATGTCCGGAAAACCCCAAATTGAACTGGGCTGCTCGTCCGGGGAGGTGACACTGGGCGGTTTTTGGGGCCTCTAGGGGGGTGTGTGTGTGTGTGGTGATGGGGGAAAGTCCATCCCACCCTCACATCCCTCCCCTGCCCTTCCCAGCTGCCCCCCCAAGGAGCCAAAGCCCAGGCAGGGTGATATTCCCAGAGGGAAATCCGGGCGTTCCTGCCCTGATTTCCTTCTCTCTTTCTCTCCCCCCCACCCCTCCAGCTCCACTACGGCCCCCCGGCTCTGCCTCCCGTCCCTTGAGCCGCCTTTGCCCCCCCTTCTGATGCCCACCCCTGCTCGGGTGCCCACCAGCTGGATGCCGACCCCTCCGGAGGCTCAGGATGCTCCGAGTGCCTCGGTGAGCAGCGGGACGGGGGTGCAGCCGCCGCCTCGCCCGGACCCCCCGCGCTGCCCCTCGGGTGAGTGAGAGACCCCTTTCCCCCCCCTCCCCGAGCCCCAGTATCAGCCTCTTACTGGTGTTACTGGGCCGGAGTGGGGCCGGAGCTGGGTGGAGGCAGCTCCAGGCATTGTTCCCGGCAGAAACTCGATCCCTGCCCGCAAACAAAGCCCAGGAAAGAGGGGAGGGGGGCTGGCAGGAGGTTGGGGGGGGGGACACAGGGGGGTCTTTTCTCTCCTGGCCCCCTTCCCCCAGCGCTCGCTGGGAATGCCGGGACGAGCTCCCGGCGCTGTTCCCATCTCCTAGACAACGCTGGGGTGGGGGGGGGACGACAGGGGGTGGCTTTTGTTTCCATAGTGATAAATGTGGGAGCATCCAGCATCTGGGACAAAAGAATCCTCGCCCCCCCCTCCCGGACCCCCTCCTCCTTTTTTGCCTCCTTGACCCCGGCTCCCGCTCCTGGAGGCCTCGGAAAAGAGGCCGAAAGACGTCTGGGGGTTGCTTGGTGGAAATGGCATTTCCCTGGAAACCCGGGATTGCTCCCAAACACAGCCGGGGACCGAACCACCACGAGGGGTTTGGGGGGCTGGGGGTGGCCCCCCCCGGGTACCTCAGGAGGATGGCAGGAGGATTTGCAGGACGCTCCAATGGGATCCAACATTTCTGGATTTGTTCAGGCAGCCCCGGGGATCCAAAGTGTCCAAATTCCCTCCCTGGAGCCCCCCAGTGCCAAACCCACAGCAGGGCACGTTGAGGGTCCCCAAAGTCACGGAGATGAGCTGGAGTGGGACCCCGGGAGACCCTCAGGTCCTGCTGCATCCCACAAATTCCCGGGGCCTTGTGCCTAGCGCCTGGGAAGGGGGTTGTTTTCCCATCCCAGCAGAGATCAGACGCGGGTGGGCGCCGTGTGGCATTTACACGCGTGTGGGTGGGCACCACGTGTGTGATTTACACACGTGTGGGTTGGGAGCTCCCTGCTGTTCCTGGATCCCCGGGCTGAAGGGGAGCTGCATCCCAGTGAATCCCTGCTCCCGGACACGGCCGGGGCTCTCCTGGGTGTGGGATCCCGGCGCGGGGGACGTGTCCGGGCAGAGCTCCCCGCGCCCAGCCGGGCCTGGAACCTCGTCTGCACCCAATTATTCACCCCCTTCCTTCGGGCCCCCACCCCAGGCATTGTCTTGGCAGTTGAATTAATGATGGTGGTATTAATTAAGGTGTAAATCCAAGTGGTTAACTGGGGGGAAGGGCAGCCGTGCCAGCCCCAGCCCGGGCTCGGGATAAACCTAAAAATGCCCCAAATGACCCCAAATCCCTTTTCCCGCTGATGTCCTGTCCCTGATGCTGCTGCCCCAGGGTGGGTGGTGGGTGACCCTTCACTGGGATATTCCCTGTGGGAATACCGGGATGCCACTGCTGAGCCTTCCCTTGGTCCCTGCAGGTGGGCGAGTCCTTTTCTCCTGAGAAGAGCCCGACCAGGTGATCAAAATAGAGACCCTCAAGGTGACGGTCGACTTCTTGAAGGTGCCCCTGGGCCTGAAGAAGCCCCCTCTGAAGGAGGCCCTGGCCGGCGTCCCGGGGCCGGGGAGATCCAAACCCCTCGGCCTGGAGTGGCACAAGCCCCGGCGCTCCGACAACATGGACAATGAGTCGCAGTACTCGGGGTATTCCTACAAATCCGGGCATTCCCGCAGCTCCCGCAAGCACAGGTGAGGGGTCGAGGGGTCCCCCTGGCCTCCAGTGGGTGCTGCCACCCCGCTGTGCCCACCCTGCTCCCTTCTCTCTCCTCCCAGGGACCGGCGGGACCGGCATCGCTCCAAAAGCCGCGACGGGAGCCGGGGGGATAAATCCGTGACCATCCAAGCGCCGGGAGAGCCCTTGCTGGACAACGAGTCGACACGGGGGGACGAGAGGGTGAGTCGGCCGGGGGGGGGGGAGCAGGACGGGATTGGCACCTCAGTGGCGCCCCGGGGGGCTCTGCCAAGGGTGGGAGCCGCTGGCAGGGGCTCCCGACGCGCCTGGTGCTTCCCGGCGGAGCGGTCGAGCCGGTTGGGCCGGGCCGGGCACTCCGGGGGCAAATGAAAGGAGCAGCCGGCTCCGACGAGCTGTCGCAGCGCCCCGGGGCTCGGCACCGGGCTGGAAAACACCCGCAGGGGATCCAATCCCTCGGGATCCCCTCCCCAGGGATTTAGCGCCCCGCGCCTGGGGGCGATGCCGACTCGTCGCGGAGGTCGCGGTGGAGGAGGAGGCTCCGTGTCGTGCCTCTCCCTGGCCCACAGAGGTCCCTCGTGCCCTCCGCGGGTGCTGGAATTCCTCCGGACTCCACGGAGCCTGATCCCGGGCTTTCATCCTCTCCCAGCCGCCCACGCCGGCGGCTCCGGCTCTTTTCATCTTCCCTCTCCCAGGAGCCGGCGCCGGCAGGGGCTGAGCCTGCCCGGTCCAGCCGTGGCATCGAGGGCTCTGCTGGGGATGGGCTGGAACGCAAACTGGGACCCCCCTGCAACCAAACCCTCTGCTTCCTGTCCCTCTGGAAAGCCCTGGGATGAGGCTTTAGTGTAATTTGAAGTAGAATTCACAGAACCCTGGAATGGTTTGGGTTGGGAGGAAACTTTAGGCTCATCCAGTCCCACCAGGGACACCTTCCACTAACCCGGGTTGGTCCAGCCTGGCCTTGGGCACTTCCAGGGATAGGGAAGCCACAACTTCTCCAGGCAACCTTTTCCAGGGCCTCCCCACCCTCTTAGGGAGGAATTTCCAGGCTTTCCTGAAGAAATTCATGGGAAAACCTACATTATGAGTTTCAGGGATGCCCAGGTGCTGCAAACCAGGGTGTGAAGGGCTGAGGGAGGGGACGGACCCGGGGACAGACAGTGTGGGAAGGAATCAAACGGGAACTGGTTGTTTCGGCACCGCTGTGGCTGCAGGAGGAGGAGGAGGAGGTTCTGGGGGGTAGGAGGAGACCTGCTGAGATCCCAGGGACTCCTTCCTGGGTGTGTTGGGACAGGAGCTGGGCATGTTCCTTCTGGCCCCACCAGTGAGGGGGTTTGCCTGCCAGCAGGAGACTTCCCACTTCCAGAGCTGCTCTCGCCGGTGCCGGAGTGCGGAAAGGAGCCCCGACAGCGGGGGTTTTGCAGAGGGTCCCGCCCCAGTCTCTGCCTCGGCCCGGGGTTCCACCACCCAAATGGGGGTGATGGTGCCCGGCAGCGCTCTGGGCGATGAGGTGTGGCGGGTGGGATTGGAACTGTGGGGTGTGGGGGGTGGGTGGGGGATGTCTGGTGAGGGCAACACCCCGCAGGGGCACAGCACCCCATGTAACCCTCCCCCACGTGCCCTTCCTCCCCCCCCCCCCAGGACGACAACTGGGGCGAGACCACCACGGTGGTGACGGGGACGTCGGAGCACAGCATCTCCCACGATGACATCACCCGCATCACCAAGGACATGGAGGACAGCGCCCACCTGGACTGCTCCCGCCACCTGGGCGTGGCGCTGGCCGGGGCGCTGGCGCTGCTGGCCTTCCTCACCCCCCTCGCCTTCATGCTCCTGCCCCAGCTGCTGTGGCGGGAGGAGCTGGAGCCCTGCGGGACGCCCTGCGAGGGGCTCTTCATCTCCGTGGCCTTCAAACTCCTCATCCTCCTGCTGGGCAGCTGGGCCCTGTTCTTCCGGCGCCCCAAAGCCTTCTTCCCGCGCGTCTTCGTCTTCCGGGCGCTGCTCATGGTGCTGGTCTTCCTGCTGGTGGTGTCCTACTGGCTCTTCTACGGCGTGAGGATCCTGGACTCGCGGGACCGCAACTACCAGGGCGTGGTGCAGTACGCCGTGTCGCTGGTGGACGCGCTGCTCTTCGTGCACTACCTGGCCGTGGTGCTGCTGGAGCTGCGCCAGCTCCAGCCCCAGTTCACCCTCAAGGCCGTGCGCTCGGCCGACGGCGCCAGTCGCTTCTACAACGTCGGCCACCTCAGGTATGGGGTGGGTTTTGAGGAGGATGGGGGGGTCTGGTGGTGTGTGTTGCTCGTGGGAAGGGTGGTCGGGCTTTGGAAGGGGCTGTCCGGGGAGGTGGGGGAGTCCCCACTCCTGGTGCTGAGTGCTCTGGAGGGATAAGGTGGGGATGGGGCACAGGGCGGGCTTGATGATCTCGGAGGGGTTTTTTCCAGCCTTAACGGTTCTGTGAATCGATGGAATCCCGGAATGGTTTGGGCTGGAAGGACCTTGAGAGTTATGTCATTCCGACTCCTGCCACAGGCAGGGACACCTTCCACTAGCCCAGGTTGCTCCAACCTGGCCTTGGACACTTCCAGGAATGGGGCAGGTGCAGCTCCTCAGGGAAACCTCCCCATCCATCCCTCCCTCCCTCCCTCTCCCCCTGCCCCTCCGTGTGTCCCCTCTCCCCACACGCTCCTGACCCTCTCTCCGTGCCCGGCCCTGTCTCCCTGCAGCATCCAACGAGCGGCCGTGTGGATCCTGGAGAACTACTACCACGATTTCCCGGTCTACAACCCCGCCCTCCTCAACCTGCCGAAATCCGTCCTGTCCAAGAAAATGTCCGGGTTTAAGGTCTATTCCCTCGGCGAGGGTGAGCTCCTCTTCCCCTCCCGCCTTCTCCTCCCGTCCTCTCCTTCCCCTCCCGCTCCTCGGCTCCGGAGAGCGCCGGGCACCTGCCCTGGTCCGACCTCCCCGTTGTTGCCTGCAGAGAACTCCACCAACAACTCCACGGGGCAGTCCCGCGCCGTCATCGCCGCGGCCGCGCGGCGCCGCGACAACAGCCACAACGAGTACTACTACGAGGAGGCCGAGCACGAGCGCCGGGTGCGCAAGCGCCGCGCCAGGTACGGGCTCGGCGCCCCGAGCGGGGCCCGCGGCCGGATTCTCGTGGAGGGTTCCTTCGGGAACTGCTCCAGGTCCGTGTTCCGTGGGGTCAGTCCTTCGGGAACTGCTCCATCTCTGTGTTCCATGGGGTCAGTCCTTCGGGAACTGCTCCATCTCTGTGTTCCATGGGGTCAATCCTTCATCAACTGCTCCAGTTCCATATTCCATGGGGTCAGTCCTTCGGGAACTGCTCCATCTCTGTGTTCCATGGGGTCAATCCTTCAGCAACTGCTCCATCTCTGTATTCCATGGGGTCAATCCTTCAGCAACTGCTCCATCTCTGTATTCCATGGGGTCAGTCCTTCAGGAACTGCTCCAGGTCCGTGTTCCATGGGGTCAGTCTTTCGGGAACTGCTCCAGGTCCGTGTTCTGTGGGGTCAGTCCTTCAGCAACTGCTCCATCTCTG
>JAYRBT010000112.1:12395-22910 GCA_036023395.1 Myiotriccus ornatus
TATTCCATGGGGTCAGTCCTTCAGCAACTGCTCCATCTCTGTATTCCATGGGGTCAGTCCTTCAGGAACTGCTCCAGTTCCATATTCCATGGGGTCAGTCCTTCAGCAACTGCTCCATCTCTGTATTCCATGGGGTCAGTCCTTCGGGAACTGCTCCAGTTCCATATTCCATGGGGTCAGTCCTTCGGGAACTGCTCCATCTCTGTATTCCATGGGGTCAGTCCTTCAGCAACTGCTCCATCTCTGTATTCCATGGGGTCAGTCCTTCAGGAACTGCTCCAGCTCCATATTCCATGGGGTCAGTCCTTCGGGAACTGCTCCACCGTGGGTCCCCCCCCACAGCCTCATAAGTTCTACCAGCAGACCTGCTCCTCTGTGGGCTCCTCTGCCCGTGGGTCACCACTTCCAGTCCACCCGTGGTGGCGTGGAGGGATCTCCCACAGAGCTGTTTTGGGGCTGGAATTTGGGCCCCGTCCGTAGAGGGGCAGCGAGAGGCTCCCCCCAAACGCAGGGTTCTCTTGTCCCACCCTGCCCACGTCCACGGCTCTCGTCCCCACAGGCTGGTGGTGGCGGTGGAAGAAGCCTTCACCCACATCAAGAGGCTGCAGGAGGAGGACCAGAAGAACCCTCGGGAGATCATGGACCCCCGGGAGGCTGCTCAGGCCATCTTCGCCTCCATGGCCCGGGCCATGCAGAAGTACCTGAGGACCACCAAGCAGCAGCCCTACCACACCATGGAGAGCATCCTGCAGCACCTGGAGTTCTGCATCACCCACGACATGACGCCCAAGGTGCGTGGGGCGGGGCAGGTCCACAGCTTTGCTTGAGCACGGGGACTTGGGTGGGAGGGCAGAGGGACAGGACAAGGACAGGAGGTTGTAAAGGTGGGAACAAGGGACAAGAGGGAACATCCTCAAGCTGTGCCAGGGGAGGGGCAGGTTGGCCATCAGGAGGAATTCCCTGCTGGAAAGGGTGGTGAGGCTTTGGAAGGGGCTGCCCAGGGAGGTTTGGAGTCCCCACCCCTGGAGGTGCCCAAGGATGTGGCACTGAGTGCTCTGGGCTGGGGGGGGCCAAGGTGGGGATGTGACACAGGGATTGCCTGGACAATCCTGGAGGTCTTTTCCAACCTCAGTGATCCCGGGATCCAGGCAGGACAAGCGGGTGTGACCCCCTCCCCAGTGAGAACCAACCACACTGGGACGTTTTTCCGGCAGGACCTGCCGAGCAGCTCGAGGCTGCAAAAAAACAGGTGAAGTTCCCCGTGACATCCCCGTGTCCCTTCCCTCCCCAAGGCATTCCTGGAGCGGTACCTGACGGCCGGGCCCACCATCCAGTACCACAAGGACCGCTGGCTGGCCAAGCAGTGGACGCTGGTCAGCGAGGAGCCGGTGACCAACGGCCTGAAGGACGGCGTGGTCTTTGTGCTGAAGCGCCAGGACTTCAGCCTCGTGGTGAGCACCAAGAAGATCCCCTTCTTCAAGCTCTCGGAGGAGTTCGTGGACCCCAAGTCGCACAAGTTCATCATGAGGCTGCAGTCGGAGACCTCCGTGTGAGCTGAACAGGGGTGGAGAGGGGGGTGGCTGGGAGACCCTCCCCGCTCCCCTCTGTCCCCTCTGGGGCTCGGGGAGGTCACCTCGGGGGAGTCACCAAGGACTTTGGTGGTCAAGGACCCGAAGGACCTTGGGTAGAACTCCGGGAAGCGGCTCCGGCGCCTACCCGGGCTCGGGGCCACCCGCCCTCCACCTCGTCACGGCCCCCCTCGGGGTGTTCTGAGCCCTTCCTCCTCCTCCTCCTCCTCCTCCCTGAAACCCAGGGCCTTGTAGCATCTCCCCGGCACTGCCAGGAAGGGGCGACGGCGACCTGGTGGCCACAACTCAAGGGCTAATCCCAAACCTTCTTCACCAGCGTCTCGGGAGCAACCACCGGGTCCCACCAGGATCTTCTGCTCTTGCCCCCTTTTCCTCCTCTCCTGGCTCTGGCCTTAAACCACTTCAAGCCCGGCCTTTGGGGCTGGTTTTTTTTTAATCCTAGAGATTTTTTTTGGGGTGGGGGGGAAGGGAGGGGGGAGAGTATTTTTCAAACACCTCCACATTCCAAGGCTGCTATGAAAACCTTCCCCTGGCGTTCCAGGACACTCCGGGCTGGAGGAGCTTCCTCCTTGCCTCTGCTGATGGGTTTTTTTAGCAAAAACAAGTGGAAATCTGATTTTTTGGGTGTTTTTTTCAGAGGAGCAGGAGGTTGGTTTGGGAGTTTTCACAGCAGGGGGTTGGTTTTTGGTGTTTCCACGTGGGTTCTGCTGCTCTCCCGAGACGAGCCACGTTCCTGCTTCCAGCAGCACCTCCGTGGGGCTTCCCGGTGCTGTTGGAGCTGGAGTTGGAGGCAAAGCAGCTTCAAACATCTCCTGGGGTCCAAGTCCTGGACCTGTAACCCCGAGGGGCTCCTGGGAGGGGGTCAACAAGGTCCTTAATCACCGTCCCTCGGTGATTCCCACAGAATTATTCCCGTCGGGATGCGACAACTTTCGCCTCCTCCTGGTTTCTGTCAAGGTTCTCAAATACCTCATGGATTTATTTTCACTCGTTCACGTTTTCCCACCGCATCCCACGTCCAGCCACGCCACGGGGGTCCTGTGGGGCACCTGTGGGAGTGGGTGGCTGGTCCTGGTGGGGTTGGTTTGCTCGTGGAGGTGCCGATTTCATTCCGAGGAGGCTCGGCTTGGGTTGGATTTGGGGCTGGTTTTATCCTAAGCACTAAAAGGGTGGGAATTTGGGGGGAGGATGTGGAAAGAAAGGAGGGGGGGCTTTCCCCAGTAGCACCAGTAGCAAAGTTGTGGTGCTGGAGGGGTCCTGGGGGGTCCAACCCCACCCAAGCACTCGCTGCTCGGGGTTGGCGTTCCCGAATTCCAGGAAATCTCCGTTTTGGGGGAATTTCTAACCCCTCCTGCCGCTCCTCTCATCTTCAGCCTTGTGAGGCTGAAGGACCCAATTCCACCCCCCCTAGTGGGGGCCCATTTTTGGGGTGTTTTACTACAAAAAGAAAGACTTCAGCAATCAAGAAGAAGGGTCGGCCAGGGAAGGGAGGGGATTTTTCCACTTGTGAGTTTAAGAAGAAGAAGAAGAAGAAGAAGAGCCTTTTTTGTTGGTTTTTTTGGGTCCCTTCTTGGGGTTGATTCTCTTTTCAGCAGAGCCCAGACCTTGTGCATGCGTGTAGAAAGTTGTAAAGTGTAAAATTGTTTTTTAATATATATAAAAAGCTCGGAGCTGGTTTTTTTTTTTTACAGTTTGCAGTGGGTCGGAACGTTCCGGCTGTGGTAGAAATTTTGGTTGGTGTTTGTTTGGCTTTTTTTTTTTTTCATAGAGGGACTAAAATTGTACAATTTTTTTTTTTTTTAATAAAATAAAACTGTTTTGACTTTTTTTCTTTTTTTTTTGCCTACGCCTTGGGGGTTTTTAGGGGGGCAAAGCCCTGAATCACCAGGACCCCCCACCACCACCTTGGGTGTTCCCTTTGGCTTTAGCACCTCCTCTTTCCCCCACCCCGCCCCCTTCCCACGCCTCGTGGGAGGGGGGGGAATATTTTCACAATCCCCACCATCACCCCTGACGTGAGTTCAGGGGTTCTCCTGAGGAGCTGCTGCTTTGTGGGGAGGTTGAGGGGGCTTTTCCATCCTGTTCGGGTGGGTTTTTTTGTCCCCTGTGTGAGTGGAAGAGCCCCCAAACCTCCTTTTCCCCCGCCCACGCGAGCCCCCACGTTCCAAGACACGGGGGGGGAAAAAGCGACTCGTGGGCGGGGCACGAGGGGCTGAGCGTCCCGACAGAGAAGCTCCAGGGGTTTTGGGGTGAAATCCCACTTTATTGGCTCGGCTGAGCCCCCCCCGCCCCGTCCTGGCACAGGGGGGGTGGGCACAGCGCTCGCAGGTCCCTGTCCCACGCGGGTCCCCGTGCCACGCGGGTCCCCGTTCGTTCCCACCGGGACGTGGAGCATCCCCAGGAAGGGCTGAGGCTCCTCGCGGTCCCCACGGTGCCCCCTCGTGTTCCCTGGGGGTGTCTGGATCCCCCCCCCCCAGGACCCTCAGTCGCCACCGGGGTCCCCGGAGCCGCCACGAGCTGGGGGGGAATCCGGCTGGGAGAAGGAAAATCGGGGGGGGTGGCTTGGGAGAGGAGCTACAAACCCTCCGGAGGGTCCCGATGGGCTGGAGGGGCCGGGATTCAGCTGCCCCCTCCTCCAGAGGGAGGGGAGTACCTGGAGCTGGGGGGGGTCCGGCTCACAGAAGGCGGTTTCTGTGTCGTCCGGGGCTGGGGGGGGCTCTGGGCCCTTCCTCTCCCCCTGCAAGAGAGGCAGGAGATGCACCACAGGGACCCCAGGGACAAGGGAGGGACCCCCGGGGGGGGGGGAGAGGGGGTCCAAGCAAAGGGAAGGACCTTGGGGTTGGGGGGAACCAGGAGGGACCCCCGGGGACAGGAGAGGGACCCCAGAGACGAAGGGGGGGCCGCAGGGTTGCCGAGGGTGGGGTGGGACCAGAAGGGACCCCAGGGACCAGTAGGGACCCCAGGCCCTGGAGGGCTCAGATGTGACTCCAAGCCCTTCCCAGCTCTCCAGGAGGGGGTCCCTGTCCCCCACCCCGGGCTCACCTGGGGGGCTGCGATTATTGGGGTGGTGTCGTGGGCAGGGGGGTGGTCCAGGACTCCCAAATCTGCAAGGCGAGGTGGGATCACGGAGACAGCAGGTCAGTGATGGAGCAGTGAAATATCCCGGAATCAAGGAATGGTTTGGGGTGGGAGGGACCGGAAAGATCCTCCAATTCCATGGGCAGGGACACCTCCCACCAGCCCAGGTTGCTCCAACCTGGCCTTGGACACTCCCAGGGATCCAGGGGCTGCCACAGCTTCTCTGGGCAACCTGTGCCAGGCCCTCCCCACCCTCACAGCCAGGAATTCCTTCCCAATATCCATCCAAACCTCCTCTCTGTCAGTCTGAACCCACCCCCTTGTCCTGTCCCTCCATCCCTTCTCCAAAGTCTCTGGTCCTGGAAGGCCCCAGTCAGGTCACCCCAAAAGCTTCCCTTCTCCAGGCTGAACAATCCCAACTCTCCCAGCCTTTCTGATGGATCAGAGCTGCTCCATCCCTCTGCTCAGCTCCTCTGGAGTGGCTCCAGCAGCTCCACGTCCTCCCTGGGCTGTTCCCCAGGTTTGGAGGGGGGTCTGGAGGGGGCAGAGGGGCAGAATCCCCCCCTGCCCTGCTGCCCACGCTGGGGGATCAGCCCAGGGCATGGGGGTTTTGGGCTGGGTCATGTCCAACCTCTGCCCCACCAGCTCCTCCGAGTCCTTCTCCACCTGCTCATTCCCAGCCTGGATTGGTCCCATCTCACCTGAGGAGTCACTGGCAGGCACAGCTCGGTCCTGACTCCCTGTGGGGCAGGACAGACACGGCTGTTACCACAGCAGGAAAATCTGGAAAATCCCACCGAGAGCCTCTTGGGAATAACCTGCCAAGCTCCAGTTTTGCTTTGCAGGAGGGTCAAGAAAAAATAAAAACAACCCCAAGCCCTGAGATTTGTGTGAACACAAGAGGAGAAGCCTCAAGGGGTGGGGGTGGGAAAGGGCAGAGCTGAAACCCAGAAATGCAAAGCTGAGCAGAGATGGGGGAGTTTTTGGCCTTCTGGACTTCCAGAGCCGGATCTGAGCGAAGTGGGAACCTCACAAGGCTGAGCCGTGGCCAAAGGGGTTTTTTATTTTTCTGGCTGGTGGGATCATGACCAGGACCCCCCTCGTGGTGCTCCACCACAATAAACTGACTTTTTGCAACACTTCTCGGTCTTTTTGTGAGGATGTGGCCGAGAGGCCAAGCCAGCTGAGCGAGGAGGAGGGGAGATAGATGCAGGGGGGGGGTAGATCTCACCTTCCCCCTTTTTCCTGTGGTAGGTGAAGAAGAGCACGAGCAGAGCAACCACCACAAAGATGACGGGGGACCAGTACCTGACGGGAACGGCCGAGGCGCTTTCTGCGGGGAGAGACAGGGGATGTGGGCCTGGGGGGGCTGTGACAGGCACTGGGGGGGGGTCAGGGCCCTCCAGGGTGGTGGCACGTCCCTTCCTTTCTCCGTGGGACTCACGGGTTTGGTTCCTGGTGGCTCGGGTGGGGCTGGGGGTGCTGATGGGGTCCTCCATCCAGGGAGGGGTCGCGGTGTCTGTCGGCCACGTGGTTGGTGTGGACACATCCCTGGAAGTCGTGGTGGGGCCTGTTGTCTCCAGGGGGTCTCCTGTTGTCCCCAGGGGGTGTCCAGTTGCCTCCAGGGTGTCATCCTGCCGTGTAGGGCTTTGATTCCCCGGCTCCTCCTCTTGGAAACGGAGAGCTGGGAACGCGGGTTGTAAACCCACATCAGTCCCCCCCGAACCACAACTGCCCCCCCTGGGTGAGAAAACGTCACCCCCACATCCCTCCAGCTCAGGGGACTGGGGACAGAGGTGTGGGGCTGGGGGGACACGTGGCCTGGAGGGTGAAGGGTCTGGGGGTGGCCACTCTTGGGGTCACTTGGTGACGGCCCCAAGGCTGCCAGAGCTCCAGGAGGGTTTGGAAAACACTCTGAGCGACAGGGTGGGATTGTCGGGGTGTCTGTGCAGGGCCAGGGGTTGGACTCCATGATCCTTTTGGGTGCCTTCCAGCTCAGGATGCTTTGAGGGGGCTGCTGAACACCAGCAGAGAGGCGGCTGCCGCCGTCCCACATCCTGCCTGCTCGCACCTGAACAGCCCCCCCGAGACAAACCCCCCCCAAAACCAAACCGTGAGCCAACGGTGCTGCTGCTGCTGCTGTGGTGGTTTTTTGGGGGGGCCAAGCCAAGGGTTGGTCGGAAACTGAGCAGCTCTGGGGGTTGAGCAAGCGGTGGCACCACAAGGGGTGGGGACTCTGCGGGGGTGAAATGGGGTCCCCAAGCCAAAGATCACAAAATACCAAAAAATACCCTGAGCTGGACCTTAAAATCATGGAATATATCAGAGGGTAGCCCGAGTTGGGATCATTAAATCATGAGAAATGCTGAGCTGGAAGGGATCCACAAGGATCATCCAGGTCCAACTCCTGGCCCCGCACGGGACACGCCAAGAATCACCCCGTGGTTACACCAAAGTCCAGACAAAACCAAGCCTAAGCAAAAAGCTCAACAAGCACCCCTGATGCTGGGCCAGGAGAGGGGCAGGCGAGGTTTTAGGCCCAGCTCAGTGCTGGGAATGCTCAGGAGGCCCCCAAACCCCAGGTCGAGTGGCCACACGGGTGACCTGAGCCTCGTCCCCCCTGCCCCGCTGCAAAGGGGCTCTGGGAAGGCCTGGGGGTGTTGCCCCCTCTGCCTTCACATCACCCCCTCCTCCTCCTCCTCCCTCCAGCCCCACAGAGACCCCCCCAGCCCCACTCACCAGCCCCAGAGCAGAGCAGGGCGAGGTAGAGCCAGCTCGCCCCGAAGCCCCTCGGCTCCATCCTCCTCTCCCCCACCACCGCCCCTTCTGCAACATCTTCCTTCCCCTTTTTTTTTTGTCCAGCCAACGGCTTCCTGTGAGCTCGAAGGTGAAACTGGGCTGATTAACAGCCCCCAGAATCACCCCGTGGAGTCATCTCTGGGAGTGGCAGGGAAAGGGCTGGAGTTGGGCAAGGAGGGGGTGATGCTCCAGCAGCTGCCCAGCTCCCTGCAGGCCCCTCCCTGGAGCCACCACCGCTGTTCTGAGCCCAGTCCAAGCTGATCATTGGAGGCCCAAGGGCTGATTCGGCTCCACGTGGGGCAAATCCCTTGGGAAAACACACCGCCCACCGAGGGCCGCGCTTTGAACTGGTTGGTGTGAACTGGAAGAGCCCCAAACCAGCCCCGTGAAAACGCAAAGCAAACCCAAATTCCTCAGCTGAGATGCAGACAGGAAGGGAGCTCTGGCATTATTTTTTTTTTTTTTATTATTCCAGAAGCTCCTGGAGGGCTCTCCCATGCCAGGCAACTTCAAAGGCATCTCCGTTTTCATCCCTGAATAATTTATCACGAGGCAAAGAGCAGGAGAAGGGGCACGTGCAGGAAGAGGAGGCACCAGAATCTGCTGTGGGGGGCTCAGCCACCAGCTCTGGGTGGGTTTGAGCAGCAGGGAGGGTGGGGATGTGCATCATCCACCCCTGAGCCGCTGCTGGGGGGTCTTCAGGCAGATCCCCCCCCCACTTGCAGGATGCCCATCCCAGAGGGATGGGCTTGGGGAGCAGCTCCGCTCCCAAAATCCCTTCTGGGAACCCACCAGGCTCCAGCACCACAACACTTCCCACGCAGACACCTCCTCCTTGGGCAAAACCTGGGGTGCAGACACATCAGAGAGGCAGAACAGCACCGGTGTCATCCCCTCATCCCGTTTTTCCCCCCCAGCCCAGACCGTCCTCTCCCAGATCCCAGCACAGCCCTGGTGGTGCTGAGCTCCGTGCTGGGGGTGCTGCCGGGTTTGGAAGGTCCCCAAAAGTGGGGGAAGCAGCAGCTGTGGTTGTGTGTGGGGGGGGGAAGAAGGTTCAGCTGTTTGAGGGTATTTTTTTTTTCTTTTTTTTTAGATCTTCCTTTATCAAACGAAGAAGCCGAAGCGCTTCGAGAGCAGGTTCGAAAGTGGAGCCGAAAAAATAAAAATAAAAAAAACCAAAATGGCAACGTAACAAAATAATCAGGAGGAACTTCTTCACGGACAGTTGGAAGGGGCTGCCTGGGGAGGCCACCAGTCCTGGAGGTGTCCAAGGAATGACTGGACGTGGCACTTAGTTTTTTTGGTTGTTTTTTTTTTCAACTCGTTCAGGTTGGGAAAGCACTTCCAAAACCCTCAAGTCCTCGCCCTCGAGGACGAGCAGTGGCACTTTTGGTGAAAGGAGGTAGAAAAAGAAGCTCGGCCACCACCACCCGGCTGCCAAAACCCGGGGCAGGGCTCCCGAAGCTCCCGCAGCAGCAGATGGAGCTGCCCCCGCAGGGCGTGGACATCCTCCCGCGGCTCTCACATCCTCCGGGTGCTGACACCCTTCCTGACCCCCCTGCACCCAGGCAGGACCTGCTGCTGAGGGTGAAGTGGAGGAGGCAGCCGTGAGGAGGGAAGGGGAGGGGGAGATGCTGCAGCTCCACGCTCAGGACAGGCTGGGGGGCTGTGCTGGGGAGGGTCCCTCTAGATGACCAGCGAGTAGACGCTCTTCTCATCCGCCTCCTGGCCCCCCAGCACGCTGCTGCCCATCTTCTCATCGTCTGTCTGCAAGGGCAAAGGGACACAGGCTGGGCTCGGGCTCGTGGGAGCTCATCCCCACCCTGGGGGGGCTTGGTTTGAGGCTCTGGACCCCTCTGCCCGTGTCCCACATTCCAGAGGTTCCGTGTCCCACATTCCAGAGGTTCCGTGTCCCACCCCGGGCTCTTGCCCAGCTCCTGGGAGATGGACGTGAGTCCCAACTCACCTGGGCTGGAGCCTTGACGGTGGAATAGATGGTCCTGGAGGTCTCCACCTCCTTTGGGGTGTCTCTCGTTGCGTTAGAGACGTTCTGGGGGGGAAAAAAAAAGAGATTTTAAGAGGGTTTGCAGGGCTGGGGGTTGGCAAAGAGACCCCAAAAAGCCAGAAATCCCTCGGTGATCCAGCCCTGGAAGTGTTGGCCCATCCCTGGGAGTGTCCAAGGCCGGGATGCTGCTTTAATATAATTCCTTTAATACAGTGCATTATTCTATTTTATGCTGGTGTTTTATACCATTTATACCATTATACTGTATTTATGTAGTTATTTATATATTTATATAATATTTATACTTTATTATACTTTTATACTGTATTATACTATTTATACTATTTATACTTTATTATACTATTTATACTATATTATACTATTTATACTATATTATACTATTTATACTATATTATACTACTTTATTATTTATACTATTTATATAATTTATACTGTTTTATACTATTTATACTTCGTTATACTATCATACTATTTATACTATTTATACATTTTATACTACATATAAATATATGTATATTTATAAAATACATATATTTAAATATCATATATACATTATATATCATATATACATACTTTATATATATTATATACACATACTTTACATATATAATATATACATACTTTATATATATTATATACATACTTTATATACATTATATACACATACTTTATATATATTATATATATAAACTTTATAGTAAAAGCTATATTTTAGCTTTAACACGTGTAATGAACAATTCTGACCAAGATCTTTCATCTGCTCCCTTGTTTGTTCGTTCCTCCCAATAAATAATTCGCTTCCCATAAATAAATAGCCCTGATTTGCCGCCCTTGGAAGCTGCGAGACAAGAAGGATTTTCATCCCACCCCTGCAATTATTTTGAATTTAAACTGCTCAGTCTGGATCCAGCCTCACCCATCCTCTGGCACAGGGAATTTAGGGAGCCAGGGGGTTGTTTAGGGACTCAGGGGGCTGTTTAGGGACTCAGGGGGTTGTTTAGGGACTCAGGGGGTTGTTTAGGG